>QKWP01000925.1:88779-101574 GCA_003550325.1 Gigaspora rosea | reverse complement strand
TTCACCTTACTGTTTTTCCCAATGCGTGCACGATTGTATGCTTTTAGGGCTGGATCCGAGTTTATTGCTGAAGTAAGCCTCTGCATCTTGTGATATTGATTTCAATATAGTTTCGATAGCACCCGAATGTTGTTTGTATCTTTGCAAATTTTTTATTATTGATGGGATTAAATTGTTCCGGATATTCTTTGTTTGCGAAGACAATTTTTGTTAGGATCCAGTTTTTGGGCCGATAGCTTTCTGCCTTCTATCAAGATTTTAATTTCGGCCTACAAAAAAAATAATATAAAATAAAAATTAAAAATATAAAGTAAATCTATTCATAAGAGACATGAGAAGGCAATAATATATTTACCCGAAGATGGGATGATTGCTCTCTTGTTAGTGGTCTCGGAGGACGATTACTCTAGAACTGCTACTACTGCTACTGCTGCTGCTGCTGCTACTGCTACTGCTGCTGCTGCTGCTGGAACGACTACTGCTTCTGCTACTGATACTTCCTCTTCTTGATCTTTCTCTTTTATTATCACTACTAGTAGTGCCTGCACTACTAGAACTAGAGCTTTCTGGTGGTTCAGGTTCTATTTGCTTCCTCTTCCTCTTGCCTTGAACAGTGGCGATTACTCCCGCAATCGCTGCAGCGATCACCTTTGCGTCTACTAAAAATATAAAGTTAATAATTAATTGATTATTAATAAATTACTATATCGGCTTATCGAAATCTTACATTTTTGCTTCTTATGTTTGCGTGCTCTTTTCTTCGCAATCTTGCTGCTTTCAGCCTTGGGAAGTTACTTTTCTTTTTTTCCCATTGTATATTGAAATCGAAAAAATTAATAAGAAAAAATTTTAAGGTAAAAAAAATGTGAAAGAGGATTGATTTAGTTGCGAAAAGTAATTTTAGGATGAGATATTGAATTGAAATCGACAACAAAATTTTCTAGAAAAGATACCATCCTTTTTATAAGTTCGATAGCTATATGGTAATTATCTTCTATTATCTGTATTATCGGTCTTATGTCTCCTGCATGATCGATTATGCACGATTAATTATATGCAGGATCGATTATGATTGTCAATCGATTGTCATATAAAATGTGATGCAGTATGCGGATTAATGATCATCCGTTATTGGAGATGTTACGTTTACCCTGTGACACTCGCCCACGCTTATTTTATGCGTCCCACGCATAAACTAGTGAATTTTATTAACTGAGATGCTGAGACTGTTACCCAGGCCATGATGTAGGTAACCGGTCGGGAGGTATGAGACGTGGGAAAGAAATGGAAAATAGGTATGAGGTATTGCTGATGTATTCGTGGGAAAGGAATTTGGTTAAATTGACGAAATTTTTTGTTGTGTGGGTATGCGGTGTAAGGAGTAGTTATATAATGGATTACATCTTATCTATGCCAGAATACCGACTACCTGGACTGAATTTGATTTAATGTTGGATTTCTATTCTGGGTTGAGAAATTTTTATGTACTTTAATTTAAAATTTTATATATTAATTTTCCGTGGTCACGTAATGTTGTGAGTTTCGTAGTAAAATTTAACTCGAAATCTTGGTTTTGATATGTTGATTTTATAAACGACTCTTAATCTATTGGCCAGTGGCCATAGCCATTCCTCAAGCTAACAAATTTTCAAACTTTAAATTTCGTATCATCATCTTTCATCAACAATCTTCCGCCTGTTTTAATAATCATCAAAAGCTTTAACATTTAGTTATTGTATTGCTAACTTATTTGTTTTGGCATTCAGCCCTGCCTGTACTAGGCTATTGTTATGACTTATAATTTGATTAACCCCATATTTTTGCGCATTTGCGTCTTACGAGCAGAGTACCCATCTTTTTGCGTATTTTGCGTCTTACGAGCAAAGCACCCATCTTTTTGCGCATTGGCATCTTAGGGCAGAGCACCCATCTTTTTGCGCATTTTGCGTCTTATGGGCAGAGCACCCATCTTTTTGCGCATTAGCGTCTTACGGGCAGAGCACCCATCTTTTTGCGCATTTTGCGTCTTAGGGCAGAGCACCCATCTTTTTGCGCATTGGCGTCTTATAGCAGAACACCCATCTTTTTGCGCATTGGCATCTTACGGGCAGAGCACCCATCTTTTTTTTCAGTAATAGGGACTATTGTATGAAATCCTTTACCCACTTGGTATATTCGATGAAGGGTGAACGGTATCCATTACCTTCACTCATATCACAAAACCACGCCGGAGTATAGTTTGTCGTGACCAGTCCCTTAGACTTCAAAATAATTATTGAAAGGCAATGCACTTCCTATATAAAATTTTTTTTTTTTGACACAGTATCGTATTGGAGATAAAATCGAAGCATCTTAATCTCGTAAAGTTTTCTTGAGAAACTTAATACTTTATCTTGCCTGTGTGGGTGAGAATGATATCGACATATGTGGGATTATTTTATTTCAACGATCTAGTGTAGGTGTGAATGAAAATCTCGTAGTTAACAATAATGATAAAAAAAATTAATATAGAAACTTATAAAAAACATTCAAAAAGAAATTCCAGGGAGAATGCTTCCAAACATCTGATACAGGAAGTCATAGGATCAAACTCCCATAACTGATTTATCCCATCTGACATGATTATCCACCAAGAATTTCATCAGTGCCTTAACTTTTATGACGATAACCAGATTTTTCTTCTTATTACATAACTTTCAAAATGACCCATTAGTAAATCCATCTCTGCTTCCATGAAGAAGTATTCAAATTCGTATGGATTGTTTGTTAAAGAATATTTAAATTCTTTTTTATCAATGCATGAAGCAATTTCTCCTGTATATGCTTCATTGATAACTGTCAAAAATGATACTGTGATTCTAGTCGGTAATGTTGGTCTTAAAATTTTACGATGTGAGAGAATTATTGAAGATACCTGTCTACTTGGTAACAAAAAGCTTCTTGTTATATCATCCCAAAGATCATTTTGTTTATATGGTTGTACATTATCGATAACTTTTTCACTAGACATCTGAAAATAACGAATATTGGACAAACAATTTTCTAAAGTAGTCTTTAATAAGAAAATTCTCATGGGTCCAGTTTTTAGGGTCGGATTGTAGGCCAGGATTTTGAGTAATACCCCCACTTAATAACATTATTCCAAATTTTTACTTCTTTCACTTGTAAGTCATCTCGTTCAATCAACGAAATCAATGCATTTTTTTGAAAAGATATAAAAGTCTTCAAATTCAAAAACTTTACTGGGATAATTTACCACAATATCATTACAGCATGTTTGTAATTTTAAAAGTTTGATAATTTTGAAACTTTCTTGATAATTACGAATAAAGTGCAGATGTAGCCAATGAGTATTTGATTCAATTAACAAGGGTTCAAGATAAGTTTACATGCAACTAGCATTAACTCAAAATTAATAATGTTTCAAAATTTTCTAATAAAGCTATTCCTTGATAATAATTTCAAACTGTTGTAATGAAACAATTTTCAGATTGATCGTTTTAATATTATTTTCATCTTTTGCCAAATGTCTTCAATTCATTGCGAAAAAATAAAGATCGAGGTTTCAAAATAGCTAAATGTGTTTGAAATATTTTATCCTTTAGGGTTCGCCAATCTTAATGATTATATTAGAGTCTTCTTTATCTTCAAAGAATTTTAACAAATTTCGCTGTCATTTTTGTAATTCTTAAAAGTTTATTAACTTCGAAGCTTGATTTGTAAACATAGGCAAAACGTGAGCGTAATCAACATGTCTCTATTTCAATCGAATAAGCCTCAAGGTGCTTACTAATTCTTCAAGAAATTCACAACTAATAAAATATCGAAAGTAGATGATGCCTTGAGATTTTCTAAAGAAAATATGTCTTCGTAAATATACTAAATAATAATTTCAAATTGTTGAATTGAACTATTTTAATCTAAACCAATTCTTATAATATTATTCAACTCTTTGTTTACAAGTTCGTCACGAAAATATAGAGATCTATATTTTAAGATAGCAGAATGTGTTTTGTGTTCTTTAATATTGAAGATTTACCAACTTCAATAACGACATTATAATCAAAGGGTTTTTAAAAAAAATTTTCTTGTCATTGCTGTTAAGAATAAACGATTTAAGTGTAATTTTAAGACCACGAATAGTTTGTTGTTACAGAAAGGAATGGATAACATCTCTATTTATTTTAACCATATTCAGTTTCTTTTAGGTCTTCTTTCTCTTTCAATTCCGTTTCGATAGCAATCCACAAAGTTACGAGTTCACACCATATTTCCTATATTAGAAGCCTTTTGATAATACATAAAAGCTTTACGTTGTTTCCAGTATCCATATGTACTGCGGATACTGTGATTATTTGAAAATAGAAAGTTACTTCTGAAATAGTGTCAACAGGCGCCTATACTTATACGCTCGCCAAATATCATTCAATACGATTGTATAAATTTTGCTGGTTTGGTTTGGTTGGATTTATGATGTTCCGGAAGATACCGATTTCGACTTTTCTCGTGGATCTCGATCAAATTTATGGTCATTAAAAGACCTTTGTACATTTAGTATACTGTTAGTTGTCCAAAACCTCAAGGGGATATAAGGTAAAATTCTACAAATCTTGACAGATTTCGATTTTAATACAATGTTAGCTGTTGAGAAGTCCATATCTTACAGTCACCACCAATTGTTACGGGGAGAATTTGACGTTCCTTAGTTCTACGATGCGAAAGATGATAAAAGGCAGCTCGCCAGAGGCGTGACTTGGTGATTTAACCCGATTTGGTATAAACAGGACTTGTGTATTAATATAGTCCGATATTTTTATATTATAATCCGAAGATTCCTTCCTAGAAGAAGAGCTAAAACAACCTTCTTTTATACTTTACAAATATTATGGAAATCACTAATCTAACATTATAGAATATTATGGAAACTACGAAACTAAATCATACGATATTATATCTACGATGCCATCATATTAGGCGTATCTTGAATGGTTTTTGCCGAAGCTAAGCCCCGAGCATGCATGATCGATTATGCACGATTAATTATATGCAGGATCGATTATGATTGTCAATCGATTGTTGTATGAAATGTGACGCAGTATGCGGATTAATGATTATCTGTTATTGGAGATGTTATGTTTACCCGGTGACACTATTCTTATCCCATGTCACCTGATGGAGACCTTAAGTTCCTGTAATTGTCTGGTAGGACTGACAGAGAAAATATGACTGCTGACACAATTTTTTGATTCATTGTTGTGTGAAATGAAAAAATAAACTTGCAAAACCTTTGACGTGAAAATTATTTTATTAATTTACAGTATTTACAGTAAATTAAAAAAAAATTCGAACGACCGACCCATATTTTCAGATCCCATATAATGCTAAATGAAAAATTTACTTTGCGTGGCCTAAAAAAATACCATCACAAGTTTTTGTTCTTTGGATGTTCTCTTTGTGGCATTATTAAATTATCGCAATTTAACAATAGCCGAATATTTTAGAAAATAAATTGCTTTAAATATTTGAGCGAAAGTTTTTTTGCAAAGCAATATACAGTATAATATTAATACATAGTGATATACTAGGAACGTAGTCATGCAAATTGATGGAGTGTATGGTTACCTGCCATCTAGAATGGCATTCGCAAAATCTTGCATTTGATTGGATATTAAAAATCTATTGTTACAGTACCGGAAGCCTTCTTTAATTCCGATAGAGTAACAATCACACGGCTCCTGAGATTCATTACTTTGGGCGTGAAGCGGTGTGCAAGAGGGAAGTATAGTTTCTTTTATGTCTGTATAAAACTACACACTTCTCTAAGGCAGTTCGTTATAAACAACAAGAGATAATACACAGTTTATTAATTTAACAAGAGGGCTATTCCAAGGTGTCTGTTCCTTAAAAATCCCAAGAGTTTATTAATAATAAGAGCGGAGGATAAATAATATAAAGGTAAAGATAAAATACAATGTCTGGATCTGTCTAAAACTAAGGGAAATAAGGTGGGTTTATATATCTATTGAGCTAAGCATCGCTAAGCATCGTTAAGCGTCGCTAAGCGTCATTAAGCGTCACTAAGCGTCGTTAAGCGTCGCTAAGCGTCATTGAGTGTCATTGCACATCAATTTCGCATATCACTATTACTAAATACAGTTATTACAAAATTTCCTTATTAAGTTCTAATTTTCAAACTAATTTCTACCAAAATTAAAACCTATTCTATAACATTTCTCTCCCCTTTAAGAACGAACTCCGTGAGTTCTAATTTGGGGAAGGACTTGAGAAAGTTCGGCATCAGTTAACCTCGTAATCATTGTATAAGTAATATAGGTTGTTCGAGAGATATTTTCTAGAGGTCGATTAGAGAAAAGCAATTTCATCCGTCTGGCACACTTCCATGTGTCTCGGGCTCTTCTTTCTCCTTGAGTCTTCTCAATTATTGATTGAATATCTTCATGAGCATCAGGGTACTTGTCTATAAGGTTACCAAGATAATAATAAGCTTCGAGCAGCTTAGTCTGGTCTTGTCTGTTTCTAGTTCGAGTTTTAATTCGTTTGAGAATTTTCTGCAATTTCTCTTGATACGTTATTCCAGTATATAGAGGAATAGATGTCTGAGTTAGAGGTCCACAAGGTTGAATAATATCTTGTATAATTTTGGTTAATTTCCCAGGTAATGGAGCAGGAGTGTCTTCTTGGGGATTAGTAGTTGGAACAGTTAATGTTTCTTCCTGTATGTCTTCCAGTTCCAAGTTTGGGTTTATTTCTTCTGTGTCATTTACTCCTGGTGAATTAATTTCTAACTGCTCTGTGTCTTCTAGAGTGTTCAGAAAATTATTTGAGTCTGGCTCAAGAAAAGAAGTAATTACATTAGTAAGGTCAATAGTCTGAGTGGTATCATTATTATCACATAACCATACACATTGTGATGTAATCCACAATGCATAATTTTGGGCGGCATTATCTTGTTTCCATGTCTGAAAAAGGTATTGGAGGGCTAACAAGGTTTGAGGTTGCAATGTAGGGGTAGTCATTTTTGGGAAAATTCCAAAAGGGGTAGTTGTATAAATACATTTTGAGGTTTTACGAATTAAATTGTGTGTTTCATCCCCTTGTAGATCAAATTTCTTCTAGAAATTTCTAGGGGAATCAATAACAACTACTGGTTCCCAAGTTTGTGGCTCGTGATATTTAGCAAGACGATCACTATTATAGTATTTTTGTAAAATTTTTCCTTCTATTGTCCGTAATTTATAAGCACCATTGTCTAATTTCTCATGGATAAGAAAAGGTCCAAATCTTTTATCTTCAAATTTGGCTGAGCGAGAGGCTTCTAGTTCCTTTCTTTGTATCCACACTTTATCACCAATTTCAAATGTCTCTGTTCGAATATTGGCATCAAAACGGGCTTTTTGTTTTTGCTGTGATCGTTCGGTATTTTGTCTGGCCTGATTCTGGTAGTTTGGTAATTTCTCTATTAAATCATAAGCGCGTTGGAGGATACTTCCTTGTAAGTCTATTTCATTATTACTTTCTACAGGTTCTACGGGAAAAAGTGCTTCGATTGGTAAGGTAGCATATCTTCCATATATAAGTTGAAAGGGAGTATATCCTGTGGTAGCATGTCTTTTTGTTCTATATGCTAAGAGAACAGCAGGTATATGCAAATCCCAATCATCATCTCCTTTCACTTTTGCAAGTGATTCACACAATGTTCTATTAAATCTTTCCACCATCCCATTTGTCTGAGGGTGGTAGGGAGAAGAGAATTTGTGCTTGATAAGAAATTTCTCGCAGAGAATTCTAATAGTTTCGCTAATAAAATTGCGACCTTGGTCTGATAAGATAATTTTTGGAGTTCCATGTCTACAGATTATCTCTTCAAAGATAAACTGAGCGAGTGTATTAGCACTAGCATCTGGAACAGCACGAGCTTCTGGCCATCGTGTCAGGTATTCGGTAGCGACAATAATATATCGATTGTTTTGTTTAGTTATAGGCAAAGGGCCTACAAGGTCAATTCCAACACGTTCGAAAGCTCTTCCTATTTGTATAGGGTGTAAAGGTTCTTTCCTATGACCTTTTTGTCTTCTTTGGCATTCCTCACAAGTCTTCACATATTCTTGTATATCTCTATACATTTGATCCCAATAATAGCGGTCAGATATTTTATAATACATAGCGTCAGTTCCCAAATGTCCAGCAGTGGGGTGCTTATGCATCATATATAATACTGGTTCAACTTCTGTCCATTTTATAACTCTAAGTGGCCTGTCTGGGTTCCTTTTATTCTTTTTATAGAGAAGGTGATGTCTAACTTCAAAGTATTTAGCCTGGGTCATTAGTCGTTTTTGTTCTTGGTCAGTAAATCCATCTGGAAATTGGTCTGTGTCCAAATAGTGGTAAAGATTATGATATTGGTCAAGATTCATATAATTTATTAGGTACAATGGTCTGAGTCGGTAACCGAGAGAGGGCATCAACATTCGAATGAATTCGGCCTGGTTTATGAATAATTCCAAAATTGTATGGTTGGAGCTTCAAGATCCATCTTCCAATTCTTCCTTTGGGTTCAGCAGTACGTAACCATTTTAATGCTGAGTGGTCTGTAACTAAGATGAATTTTGTAGCGCCTAAATATTTGTGAAAATGTTCTATGGCCCATACAACTGCAGCACATTCAAGTTCAGTTGCTGCATAATTCATTTCTTCTTTTCGCAAACTTTTACTAGCATAGGCAATCGGGTGTTCTTTTCCATTCCTATCTAGTTGGCTTAGTGTGGCACCAAAGCCATTATAAGAAGCATCGGTAGCAAGTATAAATGTCTCTTTAAAATTGGGGTAGGCTAATATAGGAGCAGTAATGAGTCTAGATTTTAATTCTTCAAAAGCTTTTTGTTGTTTGTCTTGCCAGTGATAGGGTTCATTCTTTTGTAGAAGAGAATTCAAAGGGCGAGCGATTGATGAAAAGTTTTGAATAAATTGGCGATAGTATCCCGCAAGTCCAAGGAAAGATCGAAGGGCTGTAAGGTTTTTAGGAGGTTGAATCCGTTGGACAGCTTCTACTTTTTGAGGGTCAGGGGCGATACCGTTAGCAGAGATTAAGTGTCCAAGAAATGGTAGTTGGTGCATCCAGAAAGTACACTTTTCTATATTAAGTCTGAGTCCTGCTTGTTTAATTCTATTAAATACTCTTTTTAAATGGGTTAAATGTTCATCAAATGTTCTCGAATAAACAATTGTATCGTCTAAGTACACAACTACAAATTTCCATGCAATTCCTTTATATACACGATCCATCAGCCTTTGAAAAGTTGCAGGAGCATTGCAAAGACCAAAAGGCATTACATTAAATTCATAAATTCCGTATCGTGTAGTAAAGGCAGTTTTCTCTTTGTCACGGGGGTCCATGGCAACTTGCCAATATCCACTCGCAAGATCGAGAGTAGAGAACCAAGAGCATCCTGTAAGGGCATTAAGCATTTCATCAATACGAGGCAGAGGGTAAGCATCCTTTTTGGTAACAGCATTTACTTTTCTGTAGTCTACACAGAATCGTAATTTGCCATTTTTCTTTCGTACTAGAACAACAGGTGAGGTCCAAGGGCTATCAGAGGGTTGAATGAGTTTATGTTCTAACATTCTTTGGATTTCTTCTTGTATAAATTCTTGTTCATTAGGAGGTACAGAATAAGGCCGGGAACGAATAGGGTGTACATCCTCAGTATAGATTCGGTGAGTAACCAAGTTGGTTCGTCCTAGCTCAGTTATATCATTTGCAAAGAGGTCTGCAAATTCTTCTAATAATTTCCGAAAAGCTAGGCCTTGTTCTTTATTAAGTGGTCCAATATTTAAAGAAGTCTGGGTCGATAGGGTATATTCTTCATGTTCAAGAGTAATAATATTTACAAATTTGGGTATAAGGTTCTGGTCTGGGTCGACAGGTAGTTTATGATCCTGCCTAGGATTCTCTAAAAATTTTGACAAAGTGTATCCAAGGCATTAGCTCGATGGTGGGCATTTTGGGCTTCTTCTTGGAAAAAGCATAATAAAGCAGCATTGGTAGTTTCCAAGGTTTCAATTCTTGCTTGTAATTGTTTTATCAATTGATCCTGTTGTTGTACTTGTTGTTGAAGCTGATAAAACTGTGAACCATCATCGATTTCCTTAACTGTTTCTTCAGCAGGTGGAGAGTAAATTTCTGGGTCTGGAAGTTTGCAATCATCACAATACCCTTGATTTGCATTCAATTCCTCTTGGTGTTTAACATGTAAACATTCCTGACAGAGGTCAACAGGAACTGTAAAGTTTCTTCGAAGTACAGCGAGGGCATACTTCTGGTCATAGTCTGGGTGGCTAGTGTCGAAGGATTCATCTAAAATTGCTTGTAGCGGGTCAATATCATTTTCTGATAGTAAGTCTGATTCAGCTTGCAATATAAGTTGCATTTCCTTATAGCTCCAGGGTTGAGTTATGCGGTCAGAGGTTAGAGGTTCTAGGGCCTGGGCAATGGTCTGGTCATTTTCATCCAAGAGAATCTTCGCAAGTCGGTAAATTCTGGTCTGGTTCATTTCATATTGGTGTCCGGCATTCTTTGTTGATTCAGTATAACGTTTGATTCGAGTCCAGAGGTTATAATTAGGATTATACTGGATATCCTGGCTAGCCTTGTATGCGTAAAGGTGTTCTAATTCACAAAACCATAATTCTTCCCGAAGACTGTCTAATTGACACATTCTAGGTCTTGTATCTGCTTTATTACATACTTTGCAATTAACAAGCATTCCACGTCCTTCACCTTGGGTGAAGAAATGGATACTCCTAGGGTCTTCTCGGTCTAGAGCACAGTGAAAGTCAGAATAGCATCCAGGGCATACAAGTTTCTCTTCAAGAAGTCTAAGGACTTCAGGTCTGTTAGGAACTCTACATTGGCAACAATGGTGGGTACGGCGAGTGCTATGGTTAGGTAGGCGATTACTATCAACTTGATCAAGAGTACATCCACACTGGTAAACCAAATTTTGTCTTTTCCAAGTGGCAAGAGGACAGTAGGCTTCAATATGTCCTAACGTACTGCATCCTCTGCAGACATTATTGGGGCAGTCCCTATATAGGTGGTTGGAGTCATGACAAGTAGGGCAGGTGGTACGTCTTGGGGCTTGTTTAGGGCATTTAACAGCGATGTGGCCAAATTCCTGGCATCGATTACATTGGTTGGTAGGACAATTTGCAAAGAGGTGGTCAGGAGAACCACAATTTCCACAGACACGCTGTTTAGGAGCTTTTCTGTTTCTACGGCGAGAATGATAAGTGGTCCATTCATTTTCTTCTAGTGAAAGAGATTGGTCTGAGTCTTCTCGATCGAAAGTATAAGCTTCTCGAGGGTATAAGTATTCTGGTTCATAAAGGTCTAATTCATCTGGTGCAGTCACAGTGGGTTGACTGGGTAGAGGTTGGTTACTTTCATAAGTAGTAGGGATAGTATGTTTCTTGTTTTCCCATTTAAAAGTATAACAACCATTTTTCCAATTATAATTTGCTTCCACTTTTTGATTCCAGTCATTGCCTAATAGAAGAGAGTAAGAAGTAGTGTCTACTACTTCTACAGTAAGAGGGATAGTAATGTGATCAATTTCAATTGGCAGGTCTTTTATAATCCCTAAAGGCCGAGTGGAAGTTCCAACTGCAGGAACAATAAGGCTGTTAGAGGCCTTTTCAATAGTCAATCCAAGTTCTTTGACTGCCTTGTGAGCAATCATGCTGATTGAAGCACCACTATCAATAATAGCTTGGTAAGGTTTATTCTGAAGAGAGACATTACATTTGACAGGTGTAGTATACGCAGGGGTTTGAACAAGGTTGGCATTTTTGGCTTCCTCATACAGGTGAGTAGCCAAGGCACCTCGGATAGATGGATTATTGAGTAGCGTTTTCCACTTGCTAGCAGTAAGAGAGGGTGTCTGAGTCTGATTTTGTGTAAGATAATTAACACTTCGATGATAAGGCGAAGGAGATCGATTAGAGGAGTTTTGGTAAGAGTGATAGTTATCATTATTTCGGCTTCCATAATTATTATCTCTAGATTGGCTTCTAGGATGAAAATTATTGCGACTGCGAGAACGGTCTCTGTTATTGGAATGGCGATCAGAAGAGCGACCATTTCGGTCCCTATTTTGGTTGTTATTTCTGTTCTGGTTATTGTTATTATTATTACGACGAGAATTGGATCCTTGTCGTTGGTCCTGTTTTCTACTATTGCAATCACAAATAAAATGTCCAGTGTGTCCACAATAATAGCAGATAGGAGGCTCTTTCATTCGAGGGGTTTGAGCATAGTTGTCAGCATAATTAACAGAAGAGGTAGGTGTGGTCTGTGTCTGGGCTAAATTAATACTAAGCTTAGCAATTTGGTCTGTAAGTTGTTGAATAGCTTGGTCGGTATTGGTAGTAGGGGTAGTCATTAATTTTCCAGTTTCCCAACGGAGGGCTACTTCAATAGCATCGGTCAGGGTATTAGGTATAGCAGCTTGAACATTAACTGCATACTCAGAACGTGAGCCTTGGATAAAAAGTTGTTTAACAAAATCAGCGGGAAAAACACCAGTTGGGTCCACTTTCGTTTGCAATGTACGAAATCGGTTGATATATCTATCCACTGTTTCTGTGGGTCCTTGCTTAATTTCGAAAAGTTGTTTTTGCCAAAGGGCCTTTTGCTTAGTAGTATAGAAACGTGTCTTAAAAAGATGCTGGAACCTTCAGTTCTGGTTGTTGTCATCATTAAAAACATTGGGT
>QKWP01000925.1:19234-85056 GCA_003550325.1 Gigaspora rosea | reverse complement strand
AGAAGGCACCAAATGTTACAGTACCGGAAGCCTTCTTTAATTCCGATAGAGTAACAATCACACGGCTCCTGAGATCCTTTACTTTGGGCGTGAAGCGGTGTGCAAGAGGGAAGTATAGTTTCTTTTATGTCTGTAAGAAACTACACACTTCTCTGAGGCAGTTCGGTATAAACAACAAGAGATAATACACAGTTTATTAATTTAACAAGAGGGCTATTCTAAGGTGTCTGTTCCTTAGAAATCCCAAGGTTTATTAATAATAAGAGCGAAGGATAAATAATATAAAGGTAAAGATAAAATACAATGTCTGGATCTGTCTAAAACTAAGGGAAATAAGGTGGGTTTATATATCTATTGAGCTAAGCGTCACTAAGCGTCGTTAAGCGTTGCTAAACGTCATTAAGCGTCGCTAAGCGTCGTTAAGCGTCACTAAGCGTCATTGAGTGTCATTGCACATCAATTTCGCATATCACTATTACTAAATACAGTTATTACAAAATTTCCTTATTAAGTTCTAATTTTCAAACTAATTTTTACCAAAATTAAAACCTATTCTATAACACTATAATTTCACATGTCAATGTGCTGTACTGTTCGTGTATGAGCATACCGGTGTTTTATGCTCAACTTTTTCTATTTTCAGGGGTCGTCTAAAGCGGAGACAAATCATGTGATCTACCACTGATCAAATTATAGAATTTTGATGATCTTTAGTGAAGCAAAAATGAAAGAGAAGCGAAAACCTTGAAAAATACAAAAAACGGCAGTCTAAACCAACTTCGATGTATTAATCAAAAATGTCGAGAAAGCAATTTTGCTTATATATATTTATATAAAACCTAATATAATCCTAATATAGGACGACCCTAACCCTAAAGTTAATTGAATAAATTATTAAATATGAATTGTCTCCGCTTTAGACGTCCCCTATTTTTAGTTAGTATTGTAATTTTTTCGTTATTTATTTCTTATTTTGGCATATTTTGTGCCATATTGGGTGATTGAATCTCCAAACGGGTGATCAAAGCCCCAAACAGGTGATCAAATCTCCAAACTGGTAATTAAATCTCCAAACGGACTCGTTTGGAGATTTGATCTCCTGTTTGGAGATTTGAATCTCCCAAATGAATAAAGCTCCCATACGAATTAAAAAATATAAGGGTTTGGTTTTAGGTTATGGAGGAAAAACAAGTAGGGTTGTAGATAGTATTTCTGTAATAATCCAATGTATTGATTCATATTAGTAAAGAGGACCATTATACCCGTAATTATGTGTGTTAGTTATTGTTTTAAACTATTTAAACTTAATCACAATTTGTTCACGATCGAACTAAACCGGCCCAATTTCATCAAGCTCTCCCAACCGATCGTAACACCAGATTTGATTTGGTATTTGTATTATTCTGAAAACATAGTAGCATGTATTATATAGTGAAACGAAATAAGGTAAAATATTCACTATCCCTATCAGACTGCCTTAAGTTTCAAATTGTATTTATTGCGATCTATTTCGATTTTATTGAGTTTTTACTTAATATTCTATTCAGTAGCATCAACTCACCAAAAATTACTTCTAGTTTGCAGAGAATTAATTACAGGTAAGATTATTTTACAATCGATTTACTCACAAACAAGTTTGTTTTATTGGCAGTTATTTCAATGATATCAGATTTCACAAACAAATTAATTCTAGTCATTGTCGTTAGAATTAAGTTTAAATTTATCGTAAATTCTCGAAATAGTGGCATGGACTTTGTTTCAAGAATTTATGGTAAAGCTGGTGCAATTTATGAAGAAATTGTTGGCTAAATATATTGTCAACAAAATGAATTTGTCTGTGAATTAACCGTCTGTAGAAAAATCTTGTCTGTAAATTAATTATCTATAAACTAAGTTGTCTATAAAGTGATTGTTAATAATTTAATACGAAATGTATAACAAAGCGAAAAGTGTAAAGATAGAATAAAAATAAATTCAAACAGCTATTTGGTAATATAAATAACCACCCTATAACAAATTGCAGCATGGAATGATACTGCAATACACGGAAAAGTTTGGATATGGAGCCACATGAACCTGCATGTAAATCTATACGAGACAATGTATGAGAAAGCACGTTTATAGCACGTAATAGGGTGCGGATTCTGTGCAATGGTGCACGTACTAACATGCAATTTTATGTGTTTTCTCGTGCATTGTCTCGTGCATATTTACGTGCAGGTAACATATAATAGCATATATCCACACATATACATATAATAACATATATCCGTATATACATTTATATATATTATTTTACTAACTAAAATTTATAATTTTATTAACTAAATTTTATAATTTTTATTAACTAAAATTTATATTTTATTAATTACTTTTATTATTTTATTAATTAAAATTTATAATACAAATACTTTAATTTAATAATTTACATGCCAAATTTCTAATCACTAAACTACTATTTAAAAATAACAAAGCAATAATAATATCGAAAATCAAAGTAAAGCAATAGTACCAAAATGAAAAGTTCAAAAAAAAAAATCCGAAATGACTACTCTAGAAATAACTCCAATAGTGACAACTCCAATTACGCCAACTCCAATGATAGTAACTCAAGAGAGATGCTAAAATGCAATAATATACAGAAAGTCAATAAAAAATAAAAGAAAGAATAATAGTAATTAAAAAACAAAGCCGCGTTAGCTCCAAAAATGATGAAAAAATATACACCAAAAACGATAATGATTCCAAATAGCAACTTTCAAGGCAATAACTCCAAAAAATGGTTTCAAAAACAATAACAATAACTAAAAAAAATTATACTGTATAAAAATTAGTGGGTTGTGAAAAAAAAATTATAAACAATAAAAGAAAATAATAAAAATTGTAAGTGTAAAAAACAAAAAAGCAAATAATCAAATATTTATTTACTTACCAATCGAATGTAATTTTTGCGCGTCAATGCACAGAAATTATTATTGTTACGTGCAAAAAAAAACAAAAAAACAAACATGCAATATTTATTTACTCACAAAATAAATGTTTTTGTACACGTCATTGCACAGAAATTATAATCATTAAGAATCTTAACGATCATCACGTTAATGCACGGAATTTTGATCTTCATCACATTAGTACATGGAATATGATCGTTAAGGATCTTAATAATTATGACAATTGTGATGTCATGCACAAAAATTATGATCATTAAGAATCTTAACAAATGTAACGATCATTACTGAAATTATGATCATTAAGGAGTCTTAATGATTGTGGTGATCATGACATCATGTACAGAAATGAACATTATGATCATTAAAATTGATCGTTAAGGAATCTTAACGATAGTGATGATCGTGATGACAGTGCACTGAAATTATGATCATTAAGAATCTTAACGATTATGCACGTCAGAGCGCGAAAATTATACTTATGTTCATTAAGAATCTTAACGATTGTGCACATCAGTTAGGGTTCAGAATGGGCCAGCCCATTAGGCCCGTTGGGCTTTTTTTGAAAATTAATTTGGGCCACGCTCATAGTGCTAGTTATATGATAATTTATCATGTGACTGGCACTTTTACAACGTGGCCCGAATTAACTTTTTAAAAAAGCCCAATGGGCTAACGGGGTGGCCCATTCCGAACCCTAACGTCAGTGCACAAAAATTATAATCGTTAAGAACCTTAACGATTGTGCACGTCAGTGCACGAAAATTATGATCGTTAAGAATCTTAATGATTGTGCACGTTAGTGCACGGAAAATTATGTGATCATTAAGATTAATACACATCAATATATGGATATAATACTATGCACGATAGTGCATGGATTTCAATTTTTCGTGTGATAACGTGTATTAAATTTTATGGACAATCAGTTTCCGTGCAGTTTCCATGCAGTGATTATGAAACCTGTGCTTACCTGCATACAATTTCGTATTTATGCATGCATTTCCGTGTATTGAGTTTTCATAGGGCCAGAATTATGACAAGTATTATAATGTTGGGGCAACGGTATTGTGATCATCGATCACCGTAACAAAGACGATTTTATTAGTAGCTTTTAAGAGTTTATTTTATTACAATGAAAAAAGTAAAATTAGAAAATTATAAGTGTTATACAATATATGTAATCGTAGAATTAATATAAATAGAAAGAGAAAAGTTAGTCTTTTGACTGTAACGAATAAAGAGAAGAGAAACGCATAGTAAAGATACTTTACGCCTGAAAGTTGTTTCAGTAGGTGGCTTGTTCCAAGTGAGACGTTTATAAATTGATAACCAGTTGAGCAAGATAACAGTTACATTATGTTTCTGGTTTTAACGCGACTGCGTCATGCAGCTACCCTAATTTGTAATAATAAAAACATAGTAAAAAAACGTAATAAAATGACGAAATAATGACTACACTGAATTCAAAATTTTCCAATGTTATGAAATGGAGATCTCAAAACGCTCTCATTTCACTTTCTGATTTCAAAATGTGAAGCACAAATAAGATTTTTCAAATTCAATTATTTCAAATACAATATTTTTTTAACTTTGAATTCAGAAAATGAAATAGTTGTGATCTGAAATGAAATAACCATTTTTTTATTGACGTATATATATTATTAAATTGTATAAAAATTTCAAAAGAAACGCAACAATATCCAACATTAAATGTTCCATCAATGTGCCCTATAAAAAAATACGTCCGGATATGCACGTGGTTCTATGGAAATCACAGTGATCTGTGGAACAGCTAAAGAGACGGGTTGGCACGTGTAGAGATGGGCATCATGTGCATGGATGCATGCATGCATGCATTCATGTATGCGCATAGTATATATAATCGTCCTAGCATTACTACCTTAGAAAATTTTGCTGACCAATTAAACTTTGAGATCAGGTGTAACACAAAAGAAGTAACTCGACATTATTTTGGTGTACTAAAAAAAGATTTTTTTTTGTGAGAATTTATATTAAATAAAATACTTTCTAGTCTAATAAAATAAAAAAAATTACTCTAATATAGTAGCAGAAATGTTTTTAATTAAATTTATTTAGATTGGTAGCACTAGATATTAAAATTTTTATAAAAAAAATTTAATAATATTTCAATGATAAAACGATCAAAAAAAAAATTCTAGACAATAAGACTATAGATAATAATCCTAGAACATTTATTTGGCTAGTTAATTTAAATAAATTATCCTAGGTAGTTAATTATATATTCTAAATTTTAACTTCAAAAAGCACTTATACTATACAAAACAATCCCAAAGGTACTTAGAAATTCTAAGATTATTTATGCCAATTATTTAATTCTTTCGTATCAATTGACTAATTTAATTTTTAATAATACTTACCGTTATATTTTTTTACTTATTGGATAAGAATTCGAAATAATTTAATTAAATTTGTTATTTGATTTTTAAAAACTGGTTACAAGAATTACTTTACAATTTGATTTTTAAAAACTGGTTACGAGTATTACTTTAGAAAAGTTTTTTATATCTGCTATTTTTAAATGACAATTGTCGAACTTGAAATAACTAAATAGAATTATATAATTAGAGGTGGTGGCCATAAACTTATATACCTGTTTAAAAATTTTTCAGATAGATCTAATTTTTTGTACAAAACACATGTTAAAAATTTAGTTTTTCTGATACATTAAGCAAATATTTGTTCTTGTACAAAGCAGGGGTTATTTTGCAAGTAACCAATTAAAATTTTTTTTTAAATAAAATAAATTTTAAAATTTGTAATCAGAAAATTTTTTCTTTCTAAAAGATACCTGATCCAATATAGATTCATTTTATTCAACTAGGGCATGTAGTTGGATTTAAACAAAAAAGAAGAGAATGTAAATATTGTGATCATCAAATCAATGATTCACTTAGAGCTGCACGCACACATTTTCGAAACTGCGATCTTGTTACATCAGAGCAAAAAAAATTTATTTTGGCGATTTATGAAGAAAATAATAACAATATATCAACAAATATACCTGATACTTCTAGTCCAGCTGTATCAACATTTGCATCTGTTTTGGTTGCATCAACTTCATCAACTAGTACTTCTTTAAATGAATCAACTTCATCTATATCCAATAAAAAAGTATCTACTAAAAATACAAGAATTACAAATTATATTACATCTGATTGCATATCTAAAACAGAACAAAAATTGCTTGAGTTAGAATTTGCACTATCAATATTTCAATGTTGCTTATTTTTATCATTACCTGAAATGGAACCAATCAAAAAATTGTGGAAAAAAGCAAGGCCTGCATTTAGTTTGCCTAGTCATAAAAAACTTTCAACAAACTTTTTAAACAACATCTATAATGAGACTAAAAAAAATGTTGAAACCTTAATTAATAATAGCAAAAACCTGTGTCTTGTATCAGATGGATGGTCGAATTTAGTACAGGAGTATTGGACTAACTGCATTTTGACAACACCAAAACCTGTATTTTATACAGCTTATCCAACTAATGAAATACGTCAAAATAGTGAAACAACCACTTATAATTTAGAAAAAATTATAAATAAAGTAGGCATATCAAAAATTTCTGCAATTATTACAGACAATGCATCCGTAATGAAAAAGGCATGGCGATTGTTAGAAGTAGATTATCCTGAAATTCTGTTTTTAGGTTGTATTGCACGTAGCTTAAATCTTTTAGTTGGCGATGTATGAAATTATCATGGAGTACAAATATATTTAAAAAAGCTAACATGATAGTTACATATTTTTGAAAACATCAAATTCCAAAGGCTATATTAAAACGACATCAATTAGCTTCATATGATCGACGAATATCACTTAAAAATCCAGTTAAAACAGATTGGGGATCTTCAGCAACATGTTTTAATTCACTTGTTCGAAATCAGCTTGCTCTTAAATTAGCAATAACTGAGTTAGCTTAAATAATCATATTGCATTACCTTATGCCGTTAGTGAAGCTATAAATTGTGAGAATTTTTGGGAGAATAATGAGTCTTTATTAATAGTATTAAATAAGTTAGTTGCAGGTATTTCTATTTTGAGTCAGATACACCAAAATTAGCATTATTATCATTAGTATTATGAGCAATTAGAGTCCGATAGTAAACAAATAAAAATATATATTTATAATATTATTTACTTTAATTAATAATTTAATATTTTTTTAGTTTATAATTTTCCCGCGGTAGGCTCTAGAATTCAAACCTTATTAGAAAACCGGTGGAAAAAAATATACCAACCTGTAATGTCAGTTGCACATCTATTAGATCCACGATACTGTGGAAGAAAACTTCCAGCCAATGGCATGTCAACTATTTCAACATTTATTCAAAAGTATTATCCAAACGAAGCAAATACCATTTGGCAGCAATTACTTCAATATAAGACTCGAACTAGAATATTTAATTTGAGTTTAGCTTGGAATGCAGTAAATGAAGTAGATCTAGTTGCTTGGTAGGAGGGAAAATTTAAGGAATCATCACCTGAATTATGTAAAGTTGCATTTAGGATTCTTACTATTCCATCATCCTCAGCTGCTGCTGAACGAAATTGGTCAAATTTTTCCTACATTCACAATAAAAAAAGAAGTCGGTTAACACCACCACGAGTATTAAAGCTTGTGTATATATATAGCAATTATAAACTTACATGCTCGAAGTTAGAATCTTCTGATATGACCGAGGCAGTAGAACGTTTCAACAATAGACCTAGCAGTGAAAATAATCAATTCGAATTATTGGACCCCAGCAGTGACGATGAAGAGAGTAGTGGAAATGAATTAATAGAAGATGACGAGAATGAAATTGTAGAATCATCTGAATCAGAAATAGATTAACAACTGAAAGTGATACAGATAGTGAAAGCGAATAGACAAACAATTCAAAAAAAATGGTCATGTTAATCTGAATTGAGTTTATTAAAGAAACAATTTTAAGGTGTTCATTAATAACAGGATTAGCATAGTAATTCATTATCAAGGTCAGCTAAGATAGGAAATGCAAACGGAATTAGTGTCTAAATCTTTGTTGATTAAGCTGGGGTCTAAAAGACGGGCATAAGGCAATAAATTTGTTAAAAGAATGAAATGCAAGGCGCTCATTAATATCAAAACTATTATTTGCCTGATAATTGACAAAATTATGAAATAAAGGCTTGCACCTATTATACTTGAGCTTCATAAAAATTATTTTTACTATTATGAATTTTTATGCGCTTAATTAAATTTTAGATATATAAGTAATACATAAATAAATTCGTTGCTAATTGAAATCGTCTTAAAATTTTTTTAACTATTAAATTAATGTACGGTAGGGCTAGTGTACAGTGTAACAAATATTTTTATACAACAAATATGCATCGCCATAAGGTTAGGGATGGAAAATGCTTTAAAACGCAATATTAAAAAACAATTGTTTGATTTAAAATGTTTTTAAATGTTTGATGTGATCATAATACATAAAATAGCTGCGCATCATGCGCAGGACCAGTATGATCACATGCGCCGGGTAAAGGAAAACCGCTTTCAATCATTTTTTATTGGACTTAATCTATTTGATTTACTGTCTGATACAAAATATAATTGCAAGCTTGATAATTGTTAAGGTGAATAGAATTTAAATTACATTAATCATACATATAAAATCTATTTAAACACAATCACTAAAGCGATCAAATTATACTTCATACCGATTATGGTTAATTAACATTATTTCGAAGCACAACCGTTTAAGTGAACAAAATTTAACTTCATACTCACCCTGGTAATTTACTCTCTTTTGAAACATATCATTAGGCCACGCAAAGTTGATTTTTCGTTTTGCATTACTTGGAATCTGAAAATATGTGTTGGTCAGATGGTTTTTTTTTCTTAATATACTGTAAATAATAGAATAATGTTCACATCTAAGGTTGTGCAAGGTTAATTTTTCATTTTGCACAACAAGGAATCAAAAATTGGGTTAACAGTTCTATTTTTTTCTTAGGTTTCCATCGGGTGACACAGGATGAGAATAAAAAAAAAATAAAATGTCAAAAATTGAAAAAAAACTCGAAAAATTGAAAAAATGGGTCAGCGGGTAATGTAAAATCAACTTTGGTTTGCCTTAGAATTATAGTAATAAAAATTCTGTTACAAACCTATTCGATGCATAATGCACATTAAAAGTGGTTGTTCTTTTTTTAGATCCCAATTGTGCTAATTGTTCGATTTTTGGTATTTATTTTTTTTCCGCTATTTTCATCCAGTATCATCTATAATTGTTCAATAGTACTGACGGAAAAATATGACTACTAACCCAATTTTTTGATTCTTTGCTTTGCAAAATGAAAAATTAACCTTGCATAACCTTATTCTATTAATTTATAGTAAATTAAAAAAAAAACCTAATTGACGGACCTAAGTTTTTATGTCTACTGAGGTTATGCAAGGTTAATTTTTCATTTTGCATAGCAAAGAATCAAAAATTGGTTCAGATATTTTTTCGTCAATTCTATTGAATAATTACAGGAAATTAAGGTCTTCATTGGGTGATATAAGATGAGAATAGCTGAAAATATTAAAAATCGAACAATTGGCACAGTTGGATCAAAAAAAAAAAGAAAAAAAATTTCAAAAATTGAAAGGGTCGCCTTAAAATAATGGTAAAAAAAAATTCTGTTACAAACCTATCTGATGCATAATACAGTTGGGCATCCGACGTCATTTGATAGAAACCTTAATTTCCCATAATTGTTCGATAGGACTGACAAAAAAATATGACTGCTGGCCTATTTTTGATTCTTTGCTATGCAAAATAAAAAATTAACCTTGCATAATTAGTAGATGTTAACATAATTCTATTAATTTACTGTAAATTAAAAAAAAACCAAAAAAAATATAAACGACCAACCTAAGTTTTCAAATTCCATGTAATGCAAAGTGAAAAATTAACTTCGCGTGGCCTATAGTTTGCATTGAAATAAAGGATTCTAGTTTGCACTGGAACTATCATGCTTTTTATATAAGTCACTGTTACAAACCTTCTATTCTGGCAATACTCAATATGTGGCTCATTATACAAGGTACGCATAATGAATGAAAGTCAATTTTTAAAAAATGACGTGAATAAGAATAATTGTAAATTTGATTCTCAATCTCACTATGATCAATAATTACAATTTCGATAAAGGCTAGTGCTAGACCCAAAATTCCCACAGTAGCGAATATATGTTCTTACCAACATTTCATGTTGCACATTCCATGTGATCATACTGGAACAACCATGCTCTGTGGGAAACCTCCGTTAAAAGAAATTTGCTTGAACTTTACAAATGTCTAGCTTCTTCGGCCACAGCAGAACGTTGCCAGTCTAACTTTGGGTTTATTCATCGTGCAGTCTATCAGAATTTAAGAATTCAAAAAGGAATTGAAATTGATAGTTGGCTCGAAGATGACAATAATTAAATTGCTATGCAAAAAAAAAGTAATTTATACGTATATATATATAGTTGGGCAATTATGTATTTTTTGTAATTATATAATAAATAAGAGCTTATATAAAATGACATTTTTCTTTAAAAGTTATTTCTAAAAAATTTGGAGAATCGGTATTTTAGCCATAATTTTAAATTTTAGTCCCAATGCCAATGTTTAAAAACGTTTTAAACTATCTAAAAAACTGTTTAACCCATTTTTTTAGACTTTAGCTATGCTGCATATAACATGCATGCATGCATGCGTGCGTGCAGCATACTATGCGCATGCATTATATGAAATTATACCATTTTGCCCATCTCTATGCACGTGTGAGTTCCGTGTTGGCACGACTAAAATGGTCCGAATTGGACCGTCTGCTCAGACATTTTGGACCGTAAATGGACCGGGTTTTGCTGCACTTTACTAAGCCAAAATTCACGTGTTTTGGCACAGGTCGAGGCACACGTAAGTTTACGTGCATATATTTCTTACGACAAGAATGAATTTAATTTAGTTAGAGTACAGTATAATTGTGAAGGGTGGTAACAAACATGCCTATAGCAAAATTTTGCAAGTAATTTTTTTTAGGAATTAAAAAGCATTTAATAGATGAGATTTGGAGGTACAGACGATTTTTTAAAAAAATTCGTTTGTTTTGAATTTTCACATTACACCTGATCCTGCGATTTTATTGGCTATATTAGATACAGTGCCATTAAATACGTGAAATTCCAACTAATGAGCCTATACGTGTTATCCCGAATACGTGCCATTCCTTATAAAAATCTTACACGTGTCATTGTGGACATACACAACGTGCCAATACGTATCATTTTAAACACATGCTATTCCTGTGCCTTATATATACGTGCTACACTACACGTGCCATCACAAACACCTCCGTGCTAAACCGTAACACCACCCGGACCACTTTTTTCATAGGGCCCCATATCTCATCTGATTTTTGAATAAATGAACATCTTGTGTCCATTCTTTTCAAAGTTAACTTATGTTAAAAATATGCGTGAGTTTGAAAACTCCTGTTCCTGATTTCAAATCTTGAAATCAGAAAATGAACAAGGCTTATCTGAAATAAATACTATTTTTTGTTGATGTATATTATATCGTTAAATTATAGAATTTCAAAAGAAATTAACTAGTGTGAAAGCATTGTATAAATAAGCTTCAAATAAAAATAAATAGAATTTATAAATTACTGATTTCGAAATTAATACGTAATTAGAAATCAGAATCTAGATATTAGTTTTGAAACACCCTGATAAGCTTATTTAAATGCATTTTTTAAAAAAAGACACACCAACTAAATTAAAACTAATAACTGAGTAAGTATAACAATTTTAGAGATATAACTAATTACCATTGCAAGTTCAAGTTATTATCTTTTATTTTTTAAATGAGTTGCTTGAGGTTAAAAATTATTATGCTCTTGAACATAGTATATTCACGAAATAAAACCAAATTTTAAGTAAAAAAGTTCTAACGTTAACTATTGTTATGCATAATTTTACTGCCAATCAGTTTACAAATCAAATGTATGCCAGCAAAAATCCAGCCATCATTTTTTTATTAAGGTCAACGTTTAAAAAATTCACTTAATAGTTATTTAAACCTCACAAACCTAATCCAAAGATGCATTAAAGTCTTATTTTTTGTTTTATTTACTAATTAATAAATCTGTAAAGCTTTGGCTCATTCAGAACTAAAATCAATATCATAGCAGATAATAAGTTAAATTGCATATAAAATTTCCACCAATCATTTAAATTCTATAAGAAATCATATGGGCGAATTTTCACAATTCAAATATCTCACCTGAATTTGAACGTGATATCTAAAAATAGAATAACAAATAAAATTTTTGATAGTCAAAATAAAGTACGAACATACGTACGTGTACATATCTGATATCTGATATGACAATGACTAGTAAATGTCAACTTTGTCAAGAAAGCTTTTCTACTCGAAAAGAACTTGTAATTCATGAAAGAACCAGGCATCGAAATAACAAAATTATACCCACCGTTATTTGCTTATTCAACCTCCTTTTGAGCAAATCATGATCTATCAGAATGCATTTATAATTCTTATTAAAAAGTGTCTTGGTTTTAATAGGCACTCAGTCGGCGTAAAACAAGTTTCTATTAACACTTTTCCGAAAAATATATTTGTTTACCTTTTTGAAAATGAGCCTTCTTTCCGATATAGTCCTGTGCAACGAAAATATTCTTGTTCATTTCAGGGTGAAGTCGGAGAACAAAGATTAAAGCAATTGATCAATTGTGACTATTGGAACATTTGCAAAATCTGAAATTAAAACAAAAGGCTATGTTTTATTTATGGATAATGACAGTTTTTACGAAGTTACCTTCAGTTTGACACAATCGGAATTAAAAGAGAAGAATCGTGTTTTTCAATGTGGAATTGCTACTTGTAAATTTGTAGCAGATTCTGGAGAATTTTCCGAACAGTAAGAATTAGAAGATTGGAATTTTATTAATATAAGTAGAGATGTGATCTGTTATCCGTTTCCATCTGTTTTCATATTAAAATTCGCGGATATCCGCGGATTTTAATATAAAAATAGATGAAAACGGATAACGGATCACATCTCTAAATATAAGGCCATACAAATTTAATTAATTGTTTTTTATAATTCGGCCAGATCAAATTTTGGAGAAACAAAAATTAATTTTGTATGCCTAATGCTTTAAACTATAACTATTTAGTTATTTATTATTTTTTTTGTTTTATAAGACCTGCCATAACTTAAACGAATCAAGTGAATTCACAAACACTAAACCCACCACAAGTTCATGATATGGATCCAAACAAGAATTCTTTAAAAAATATAAGATCTTCCCAAAAATGGCTATAGATTTATATTACCCCATGTCTCTTTTCAGCAACCTAATAAGTAAATACTAAAGTAATTATATTTAAGTATAATATTATATTATTTTTTTTAATTCTAATAAGATAATATTAAATCATACAACTAGCAGTCGATATAATTGTCAATTGAAATAGAAGTCAGCTATATTTAAGATTTTTTTTTGCATAAAATATCAAATAAAAATAATAAATGTTTTTGTTAATAATTACATATATTATTTGATAATATTCAATTATAAATTGCTTTATTACCTTTATTCTATAGAATTTAAAAATACTGTATTTGGATAGTAATCAACTTTTCCTTTCTATTAAAAAAAAAATAACCAAATTAATATCTGCATTTAGATTAATCATAATCTTAATAACTTTATTAGATCTAGATTAGTAGGTTAAAAAAAATTTGTAAATTTTAATTAAAATTTACAAATTTTTTTATATTATTGAATATTAATCAATTTTTTACTTTATCAATTATTACTAATTATAATTGAGAATCGTTATATACAGTCGGCCCTCTCAGAACCCAAAAAAATGCACAAAATAAATATGTTAAAGTTTGTACTTACAGACTAAGAATATTTTTGTAAAAATAAAGATTTTGAATTTATTAAGCTATAAGTTCATATAAAATATAATAAAGTCAATGTTTACTCACTAAATTTAAAAAAAAGTAAATATATAAAATTGGCTAAACATATTAGCAAATACCAAGAAAAAATTACATTCTACTACTAACTTTACTAGCAGTGAAATTGGGAATTACAATAGTCATAGGGACAATACAATGAACGATTTAATAGAAACTACTTATATTGTCAAATCGATTACTCCTCAAAACCAATATAAACCCATCCATTATACTTACTGGTTATAAGGCCAATTTTATTACTAAAAATTTTTCTAATATATGTACCAATGAGCTAATTTATTTAATATATTGTATTAAACGCATACTATCTAATCAGACTATTAAAATCTTCCATTTTTTGAACGTTATCTAATCTATTATGTCGTTGTAGTCTTTAATACAATCACTAATATTCTTATTTCTACTCATCCATCCTAGTGCTGTTTTTTTTTTAATTTAATAAATTTTCTTTATCATTAATATTAATATTCCTAATAGTGATTTTTGTGGAAGTATTATTCATTAAATAAAAAAATGTCGATTTTTGAAAGACATGGTATCATAAACAATAGTGTTTTCTTTGCTTCCTCCTCCCATGGTCATGCCTCCAAAAAATAATCGAACCTATCAGTAATAATAAATTCATTAAAAAATATATATTGCAAATATAATTTATTTAAAGTTTTATTACTTGCTTATAATTTTTTTCTATGCCCAAGATAGAAAAAAATTTTAAAGAAAGAACTTCCATTTTTAATTGTGCATAAATAAAGATATATGCTTTGCAAACATATGCATATACGGGGTAATATCTGACTTTTAATAAAGCCTACATTTTTGTAAAGAATTTATAGAACCTTGTAATGGATGACAAAAGTTGTTTGCATCAATTTTATATTAATAGATCTCCTGATCAGTAATTGTAAAATCTTATATAATCAGTAAAATTTATACTACAATTGCAGTATCTTTTTCTTGTTAACCAGAAATAAATTGCGATACTAGAAATCTTCCTAACATTTTTTTATCAGGACCCATCAACGATGTCCAGTTCCATCTGCTATTCGTAGATTAAAAAATTTGATCCGAATTGTGAGGTCTTTAAATGCTGCTTTAATGGTCAGTTTGATTTGTTTTTCGAATTTTTTTTTTTTAATTAAATTGCTAAAGAAATATTCTATTAATATATTAGATATATGTAGAAGCAACTGTATTGTCAGAAATGTAATGGTTTTGATTAATTGCTAGAAACAAGGATAGTTTTTCATATCTAATAATATAAAATTAATTAATCCAACAGCATATAAAAAAAATAAAAATAAAAAAATAAATAAATCCTATATAGAGATAGGTTTTATACATGTACATGATTCCAAATCATTTGTATTAAAAGCTATTGATACGCAAGTATTAAGGCAGCTTTTGTCTAGATTATTATGAGACAAACATGTGACATGATTTATTATGTTCAGTCTGATGATCGATCGGTTGATCAATTAGTTGATTGATCAGTAATATTAAATAAGTATAAAGTAATTCTTACGAAATGCGACAAAATGCAATAATAAGAAAATATAAAGAATTTGATTGAGAAAATATGAGGTAATGAGTTAGGGATCTGGTATATGAGCTTTTGATGAGATACAGTCAACCCTCCATAAATGCAACCTCCATAAATACAATACCTCTCTAAATGCACATTTTTTTCTATTCCGCAAAATGTTATTAGTGCTAAATGCACGTTCTATATTCTGTAAATGCACGTTTTCTTGAATAACTTTTTATATTACACTAACCTCCCTAATTGCACGTTTTCAATCAAATTTTAGTATTTAAGATAGGTTATACAGTTTTGGTAGAAGTTACACAAATTTGATGATCTAATTTTTAAAAGCTGCAATTTAATTGGCTCTCTTTAAATGCAAACCTCCCTAAATGCACGTTGTAGGCTTGTCCCTATGAGTTGTATTTATGGAGGGTTGACTGTATATAGAAGATAGTCTTGTTTCTTCTGTAAACCTGATATCTGTTCTGGTTCAATCAACTCTTCTACTCTTAATTGCTCTAAAAATGGCTGTCAGAATAATAGCCACATAAAAATTGAGTGTTAGTAATCACACAATTATAAGATATATATAATGTTATAGAATAGGTTTTTTATTAGATACAGAGTAAAGTGGAGTTTTACAGTTTTATAGTTTTACGGTTTTACAGTTTTACAGTTTTACAGTTTTACCGTTTTACAGTTTTATAGTTTATAATTATTATCTTTATATTATTGTATTATTTTATTACTTATTTGAAAGATATATAAACCCTAGCTTTACACAGTAGCTTTTTAGCTTAAACTCAAATTCCCTTTCTCCTCACTCTAACACTTAAATAATTATATCTCTTGAATATTATTATCTAAATAAATAAAATATATCTTTATCAAATAAATATACTCTTGTCAATTAATAAGTGAAGTAATATTCCACTTTCACACTGCTTCATATCTTTTCTGATCTTTACAAGATCCCTGTCACTGTATGCTGTGTTGTAAGTACATATTGAAGGCTATAGTCGCTTGTAACATTTTTGTACCTTCTGGCAGAAAATATTTAAAACAGCCAAAACACTAGGACCTTTCTTCTCTCACCTTTGCAAGGATATTTCTTTGGCTATCCCCTCTCTCCCCTCTCTTCTAATTAAGTAATTGATTTTTTGGGTTTCCTGTCAAATTAAAAGAGATTCGTTCAGAAAAGCATACTTGAAGCCTCTTGTATTTGTTGCACTGGTATTTTCTTGTCGAATTGAAAAAGATTCGTTCAGAAGGGCATACTTGAAGCCTTTGCTTTTGTAGCATTTTCTTTTGTTTTAGTATTCTTAGTTAAATTTTAGACAGTTTAGAATCAGATTAGAAACCCTTACCTCTAGTTAGCACATTAAAACCCTATCTATTTTCTTACATTTTAGTTAAAAATTAGTTGTTAAACTTTTAAAGCCTCTTTATGACTAGTGTAAGAGAGCTTACCAAATTCATCTCCAACAAATTGAAGCACATGATGCTAGCCATCTATTTGCTCTTGCTACCAATGTTCACCAACTTAGTCATCCAGATTTATCTTGTACTGTTTGCTTTCTACCATATAATTATCATCGACATTTTCGTCCTTTTGGAATCAGTACTGAAACACTTATTTTGCTGGCCGATATTCACAAGTTACTGTTGACGTCTTTTTCATCTTAACTTATCCAAATAGCTATAATACGTGTAGAGCTGCTGCTCATAATATTGTTTTTAGCTGCTGATACCATAATCCTTATTTGGACCCTAAATAAGTCATTGCTGATCTACTCTGACAATATACTTGATATACTCTTGCGCCTATATTACCAGCAGATTTTTTAGCTAACATCTTTGACCCCTATATTGAAGGCCTTGCTATTTCTACTCCTCCATTTGGCTGTATTAACGATACCCTTAAATACCTCTCACATATACAGTAATTTCAACTACTACTGACGATCTTTAATTTAGTCTTACACCTACCTCTCGACCTGTACGTACCCTACAACCAGAAGATTTAGATAACCAAGCAGGATCCTCCCATTCTACTCACTCTACTACTTTAGCACCCTACGACAACAATACTACTCAAATACCTTTTCTTCTTATACTTGCATTTACAACTTCTCCACTTAGTGAAATTTCTCTAGATAATCCTCTTTCTCGCCAACATACGCCTTCTTCAAATTGAGTTGCTTGATTCATACATAATATCAACCCTATTGCATATTTTCAACGTACACCCCAACCCACAACCACTTTTTACCCACCTGTAGTTATTGAAGTCTATCCTGAAACCAGTTTTTCATCTGTTAATACTCCCCTACGCACTCCTTCTTTACAACGCCAATGTCAAACCTTTAACCCTCAACTAAAATTGTTCAGCCCAAGATAATTGAAGCTTATCCTGACCAAGGAATTGTTGAACCAGAAATTCATCAAGAAATAAATTTAGCAGAAGAAAATTTAGAAGAAATAAATTTAGATAGAATATTAGATGACCTAGCAAAAATACAAGAAGAAATAAATTATCAAGAAGAACTAGGAGAAAAAGAAGAACATTCAGACCCTGACTCAGCAACATTGTAGAAAATGAAGAACTAGAACCAGAATTAAACATGAGAGATCAAGCTTACAAGATGCTGTGCAAGCTATGACTGCCCTCGCCAATGCTCTTGGACATGGTAGTGAGTAATCTTTAATCAAAATTGAAGTTTTCATGATAATGGAACTAGGACCCAGTTATCTGGGTGGAAGAATTTGAACGAGCTGCCAAGGCTAACCATTGGAGCCCTGCTCGCCTATTGGAATTGGCTGCTGCCTATATGAAGGACAATGCCCAGAAATGGTCTCTAGCCTTGTGAATGCCTCTACACATTTTCATCATGTTCGGCATGGTCAAAATATTGATGGTACTAATGTTTATAGCTTTACTCACCTTTTCAAAGAAAAATTTAGCACTACTAAGCAAAATGCTGCATGGCAAAAACAATTCTTTGAAATTAAACAAGGCACAGATACTGTTGATACTTACATTAGTCATTTTAAGCAATTAAAAGGATGAGTAGACCCTCTTAATAACTTCCCAGCTGCAGTTATAATCCAGTTCTTTATCCAAGGATTATGACCTGAATATGCTATGAATGTTCAAGCTGCAGAATTTGCTGACTTGGCTGCTGCTATTATCGAGGTACGTAATAGGAAACAGGACGATGATGGCCTCTGAACATAATGCTAATGATACCAACCAAGCCATTGAGTGCCTTGCTGAACAAATTGCCAAGCTTAGTATAAATCTTGCTAAGAAACAAGCTGCTCCTCCTACTGTTACTCCTGCCTACTATACTAACCAAAGTAAGGATTGATCCCAATCTAGTACTGGAAATGCCACATGCTATTATTGTGGTCAAAAAGGACATTTTATTCAAAATTGCCATACTAGGTACCAAGACAATAAAAGAGATTACAAAGAATACCAATCCTAAGACAGAAGTAGTAACTACTTCTCCAGAAATAATCGATCCTATACCCAATTCAGATCCAGAAATAGAAGCCAATCCAGGGATAAAAATTATAACCATTCTGGATATGATCAATTCAGAAGCCGAAGTCAGTCCCTGTAATAAATACAAAACAATCGAGGTTATTGCTCCTCTAATCGATCCAGATCTCGCAATAGATCATCTACACTATATCCTCGCATTTTTATACTCTTGACACTACCAATGATTATACCTATGAACAATTTGAAGCTTTCTTGGTTAATGAATCTATTAATATTGCTCTCTCTAATTATTTGATTGAAGAATCCAAAACCCCTCAGACTCAGACACCTATCTATACCACTCTTGTCAAATGCAATATTAAACTAAATGAAAAGCCTTACCATGCTATAATTGACAGTAATACTGCTTTCAGCATGATCTCTAGCCAAGTTGTAAAGGAACTTGGAATGAAAATAGAAGCACACTCTTCTAGCCTTATTGTCTCAGCTACTGGACCCTCTGTTCAACCCCTAGGCATAATTAAAAACTTACCTATTGAAATTGAAGGAACCACTACCCCTATAGATGTTGAAGTAATGAATGCTACCTCTTACTCATTACTTTTAGGTAATGACTGGTTACAGAAAGTAGATGCCTGTTATAGTTAGAAGAACAAAGCCTATACCCTCAGATGGAATAAAAAGAGAATTCATATACTTACCACCTATGAACATGATCAATCTTTACCTGCCAAATCTACTATCACTGATGAAAAGGAATTAGAAAAGTTTGAACAGGAATATCTCCATCCAAAAGAAGCCTATGTAGTAGAAATAGAACCTGACAAATAGACAACTGTTACCCATAGATCCAGACCTAATGCCTCCTTCACTAAACAGAAATGTGGCCCCTGCTACCAGTGACGAATATTTAAGACTAGAGAGTATGTCGATCATTTCTAATATGAAATCGATGGTAATTTTTTTTGTGTAATGCATGTGGATATCGAACCCAGTAGAATTTTCTATGATACATATAACTTTTTTTTTTTTTTTTACACTTTTTTTAATCTTTTTTCTTTCACAAGCATTTAATTTAGAAAGACTCAGTAGGCTATAGAACCAACAAATGATATGTTTGTTGTTTCTTTTAGCTTTTCTTTTTTCTTTTTGCTGCTGTTTTTTTTAGTGATTACTCTTTTATTTGAGTTTCTTTAGGATGACTCTTTGTGGAATCTAAGATGGTAAACTATACCGAATAGAGTGAAGCCAAAGAAAACTCTGGTAAAGGCTTGTAGTGGCTTTAATGTGCAAGTTACTTTAAATGGCACCTTTGGCTGGATATAAATTCTGTGATTGGTACGTTGTTTCTTTTAGATTTTTTTTTTTGATCTATTTTACTGATTTTTTTTATCAAAATTTATTTGTTAGAACAGTTTTGTAATGTGGAACCTGAAAAATGATAAAACTATGTCTATCTGAATAAAGCAAAGCCAGAGAACTCTGGTAGAGGTTCTTAGCAGCTCTGATATGCAAATCATCTTGTGTAGTATCTTTAGTTGGGTCATGCTAAATTTAGTAAATGATACATTAGCTTTTTTTCAATTTTCTGCTTACTGATCTTTTTTCATTGGAGTTTATTCTTTAGAATGGTTCTGTAGTGTAGAACCCGAAGTATGGTGAACTATATTTAAAATAGAGTGAAACCAAAAGAAATGCCATTATAGAGGTGAAAGACTAATCGAACTACCTAGTGTAGTATTTAGTTACATGTAATTTAACAGTAATATTAGTTATTATTTGTAATAAATAAATTTCTTAATAAAAACAAAAAACTAGTTAAAAATAAAATATTATAGCTCAAAATTTCTCATAACGATATATACAGTATTATAAATTTAAATAATATGTAATTCTGTGATCGAAATAATACTCAATTATTTCGATTAATCAAAATTAATTGATTAATAATAATAATAATATTCTAAGATATTATTAATTGATTCTCCTGTGATCTTGATATAGTGATCGGGGGACTATTGTTAAAAATATCAAAAAACATTTATTAAAAACCCATTTGAAAGTATTTATAGTAATAAAAACAATTAACTTTATATGGTCTAATAAAAAAGGGGTTTTTTTTATTTAAATTTTTATACTATACTATTCTACCTATACAAATAAAAATTTTCTAGATGCTATACCAAAAACCAAATGCCACTACCATGCAGAAAGATGAAATAAAAGCTAATAGCAAAGAAAGGCTAGAAGAAATAAACCTATGAACCAACTCTAACTCTAACTTTAACCCAAACCTTAACTATATTTTTGGATAGTACTGTTTATATTACGACAAAGCCAAGACCCAAATTACTGTCGCCAAAACCAAAGGCATTGTTCTAAGAGAAACTTCAAATTTGGCGATCGATTTTCTCTGGCTTGGCTCTATTTAGCATAGCTTACTAGCTCTTGGATTCTGCCCAAGAGCCATTCTATAGAATAAACCAAAATAAAATGAAAATGACAGCAGAAAAAAAGAAAGTCAAAAAACAACGTTCCATATAGCCTGCTTACCCAAAAGTGCTAACCAAAAATTTTTCTAAAGGTAAACGTTGATAAAAAAAAAAAAAAAAAAAATCATGATTGGGTAAGCTATTTGTTCTAGAAGCCCGATAGAATAAATTACTACCCAAAAATTTCAAGAGAACTTTTAGGGTAACCCAGAAAAGTTTTACTACATATACAAGTATATTTTATTAAAATGAAGTTGCTTCAAGAAATTTCCCTACTATAAATAGAGGTTTTAATTTACATGGCACGAAATTTTGACAAGAGTTAATCGTAACATTAAAAATTTTTATCAGAAGCGTATTTTTTATAACATATAATTTTCTCTTGTACCATGAAAATCATATGAAAAATGATCGACATACCCTCTACCCTTAATGTTCTCAATGTTTTCAAGAACATTCAAACAAATTTGAGAACACTACAATTAGAAATCATGTTCTCTTTTGAGAACAAGCTAAGAACATAATTTATGTTCTCATAAAATATATATAAAATTAATAATAATAAGGGAAGTGCAGTAAATTACATAATTTTCTAGTGGGGTCCGCCACCTATCACGTCCTATATATATATATATAGTATAAATAGCCAATAATATTGAAGTAAAATCGATTTTTAGTTAATTACAGATAGTTGCTACATAGTAAAGTCTAAATTTTACTAAGCAAATTGATTAAAATCGCTTAAGTAAACTTATTCAGCAGATCAAAATACTCTTACTACAAAATTTGTATAAGTATTAGAGAACTTTTTATTAATTGATTTTTAATTTTTACTTTCGTTGAATATATTTTTTTAAAAATTTTAAATTTTCTGTCAAAAAGTAAAAATCAAAAGTCAATTAATAAAAACTTCTCCAATACTTATAAAAATCTTTTAGTAAGTGTATTTTGACCTGCTGAATAAGTTTACTTAAGCGATTTTAATCGATTTGCTTAGAAAATTTAGACTTTACTATGTAGCGACCTTTTTCGATTGTGGAGTATCTTATTTTTAGGTCAAAGAAGTTTTTGAATTTTTTTTAAATATTATAAAATTTGATTGATCAATAGTCCTATCACTAGGGAGGGGGTCAGGACCTATGTAAACCCTAATCATGTAATTTACTGCACTTCCTTTACTGAGTGAATTTTTTACAACAAAATTTAATTAAGAAATAAAATGCGAATTGATACTTTTAATTATCTTTTAATAATTAAAATTAATGGTCCTTCTTATAAAAAATTTACTTTTCAAAAAGCTTATGAATTTTGGGCTAGTTCTTCTCATTTTCAATTATAGATATTTAAGTAAATATAGTATTTTTGTTTTAAAAATTATAATAAATAAATTTATTATGAATATTATATAATTTTAAAAATTTTATTTTTAAAAAAATATTATAGTGCACATTAAATTTTTTTTGAGAGCATAAAATTAAAAATTTATGTTCTCAAAAAACAAAAAAATTTTTTGAGAAATTCTTCACTGGCTGCTACTCCTATAACCAGTTTTATGCTAACTGTCCTAACAATGAATGTTATCATTGCCATCATTACGGACACCTTGCTGCATACTGCCCAAAGCAAGCCCCTAAGCGAAATATCTGCAAAACCTGCTCTCAACCTGGCCACCTATATAAAGACTATCCTGATAATCTATGTTATCAGTGTAGAGAATATGGACACATTGGAGCTAACTGCCTCCAAATGACCCAGATTCTTGAAAACCAAAGATACCAATGTGGTTGTCAACCTCAGGAAGTAAATGCCAATCGGGAAGATACCCAATTCTGCATTCTCGAATGCTTGTATACTTATAAAACTGCAAAAGATGTAGAATGGAATTCCAACTACAACCTATGGACTCGAGTACATTATTATACCGAATCTACCAGAAATGCTAGACATGTATAGATCTTAACCAGAGCCAAATTTATCAACTCGCGAGATACAGATTGGAGAAGGTGTGAAAACCTCACTCATGCCCTTGAACCCCAAATAGCTAATCGATCCAACCAGGACTATACCTATTATGAAGTTAATATCATCATGAGAGCCTCTCAAATACAATTGAGCAAAACTGAAGAAGAAACCTTACAAAGAATCCTGGCTGAATCCTTTGATACAAGCCACCCAGACTTTGATCAAAGGAAAGCTATGGAAAACTTACAAAAACAATTTCAAGGAACTGTTGGACTTTGTAAGAAATGCATAATGGTCAAAAAGAATGCTGAATTAGAACAATTCGACTCTTATTGTGAGGAATGTTATGAAGCACTTCACCCTCCTCCAGATCCAGAATTCTACCTCCTCCAACCTCTCCAACACCAGAATCACCTATCATTGCCACCATAAAACCGCATCAGCAACTCTCAGACAAACAGACTTGATACTTCTTCTTTAGGAACAGATCAAATAGCAGGCCCAAATTATTGCTCTTTTACAGGAACAAGCTAAAACTTTCAAACATTAAAGCCAAACTATAAAGGAACTAAAAGCTCAGGTAAATTATTTCGAAAACCAATTATCGACTAAGGGATCTAAATAATGAATCTTCTCCCTCTACCACTTCTTTATTCAATTTTAATAATAGTGCTGCTCAAAATTTTTGAGTTATCCTGAGCAAGATCAAAAACTACTCGAAGTTACAGACAATTTTAGACCCAGAATTATTCAAGAAATTTATACTGTGACTCAGGAAATTAAAACAAAAGTAGGACCCTTAACTACTCACCAGGAAGCCCAATTTCGACAATTGCTTCTTGAATTTGCAAATCTTTTTGCAAAAGATATGACCCAACTAGGTAGAACTGACCTAGTAACCCATAGAATCTTTACTATCGATGTACCTCCTGTTAGCTCTCGCTCTTATATGGTACCTCTAACTGAACAAACATTTATAAATGAAGAAGTACAATGAATGCTAGATAACAAGTTAATTAAAGAGTCCTCTAGCCCTAGGGCCTCTCCTGTTGTGTTAGTAACAAAAGAAAAATGGAAAGAAAAGATTTTGTGTAGATTATAGAAAACTCAATGCCTTTACCAAAAAGGACCAATATCCTTTACCCCGAATAGATGAAATGCTTGACTCACTTGCTGGAGCTACCTATTTTTCCACCCTTGACCTCATGAGTGGATACTGGCAAGTAAAAGTACACCCAGAAGATAGAGAAAAAACTGCTTTCATCACTAGATATGGAACCTACGAGTTTAATGTTATGCCCTTTGGACTGTGTAATGCCCCTGCTACTTTTCAACGCCTTATGAATAAAGTTTACAAAAGCATAGCTTACAAATATGTAGTAGTATACCTGGACAATACCAATGTCTTCTCATAAACATTTGATGACCATATTAAGCATCTAAGAGAAGTATTCACCAGGATACTTGAAGCAGAATTGAAGTTAAATATAGAAAAATGTAATTTTTGGATGAAATGCCTAACTTTCCTAGGACACATAATAGAAGAAAAAGGAATCTCCCCAGACCCAGACAAAATAATTACTGTTCAGCAAATCTAACTTCCAAAAAGTGTTACCCAGCTATGCTTATTCTTAGGCCTTGTGGGATACTATCGATGGTTCATTAAACACTTCTCCTCTATTGCACATCCTTTTAATCAATTGCTGCATAAGGACAATATTTATGAATAGAATGACCAATATCAAAAAGCCTTTGATGAACTCAAACACCAACTTACTACTGCCCCTATTCTAATATACTCAGACTACAAAAGAGAATTTGTCTTAGCCACCGATGCTTCCTATACCGGATTCGGAGCTACTCTAAGTCAAATATCAGATGATAAAAAGGAACACCCAATTGCTTATGCTAGTAAAAGTATAAAAAGAGAAGAAAGGATTTATTAAGTCCACTGAATTAGAATGTGCTACCATAGTATGGGCAATTGAACATTTCCACAAATATTTTGGTACAAGCCATTTCACGCTAGTTACAGACTACTCTGCCCCAAATAGTTAAAGTCTTTTCAACCAAAAGGACATTTAGGATGCTGGATGAAGAAACCCCAACCTTATTATTTCACTATTGTATATAAACCTGAAAGAATCCATTCAAATATTGATGCTCTTTCTTGATTACTGACCCAGACTCACTCCTTTACTACTGCTGTTACATAAACTTGGACCAATATCAAAATTTAGTAGAATATTTAGAAACAGACATACTCCTCTCTAACTTAACAGACAATGAAAAATGGACAATTATTAATCAATCTAGACATTATAAAGTAAAAGACAAATTATTGTATAAAAAGAATCGAAAAGATTCAGACAAACCTATTAGAGTAATTAAATGGACTGAAGTTAAGCCTATCCTGTATATGATGCATTATTATCCTACCGCTGGACATTTAGGAACAAATGCCATGTATTATAAGATATCTGAACATTACTGTTGGAACCAAATGTACAAAGATGTTCAAAATTATGTATGCTCATGTGAAGTTTGCCAAAAATGAGGCAAAAGCAAAAAAAAGAACCTTTTTACCTTATCCAAGTTGGAAGAGCCTTTGAATGAATAGGCATAGACCTAGTAGAACCTCTCCCAATAACTGCTCACAATAATCACTCATTATTGTTGCACCTGATTATCTCACTTGCTGGCCTGAAGCTAAATCTGTACTGGATACAGGTGCAGAAACCCTAGCAAAGTTCATTTTTGAAGAAATTGTTTGTAAACATGAAGTCCCCAAGATTATTTTTTCTGATAATGGAAAGAATTTCACTAGTGAAGTTGTTAGAATATTATGTAAAACATTTTTAATAAAACACATATTCTCCTCACCTTACCATCTACAGACCAATGAAATGGTTGAAAAATTAAATAGAACACTCTGCAATTCTCTTGCAAAAGTCACAGAAAATATTGAAGATTGGGACCTAAACATATCTGCTATACTGTTTGCATACAGAACTAAGAGACATGCAACTACTGGATATACTCCTTTCTACTTAGTATATGGAAGACAAGCTATTCTACCCATTGAAACTGTTATCTCTATAGATCCAGTTGACTCAGGTGAAGAAATATTATTAGAAAACAGTATATTACAAAGAGCCTTTGAATTAATAGAAGAATTACTATACTAACATAATACTGCCAGAGAAAATACAATTAAATCCCAAAAGAAACAGAAAGCTAGATTTGACTTCAGAATACAAAAAGAAGAATTTGAAATTGGAGACAAAGTTTGGGTACAAAGAAAAGACATTGAAGCCTCTCACTCTGCAAAATTTGAAAAGAAAAGAATAGGACTATATATTGTTAAAGAAAAATTAAATAATGGTGTCTATAAACTGTGTACAATAGATGAAAAAACATTAAAGCAGTATTACAATAGTGATCATCTTGTTAAGTACTATAAGAAACAGAATTGGCAACCTATGATTGTCATTTAGAATTTCTAGAAAGAAATTCTTAAAACGGATAGAAACACGGCCTTAACCCTTGATATAGTATGACAACAAACAATTTTTTTTAAAAATTCAAAATATAGAAAATCGTATTTTTGAATTCGTAGAATGTTTGATACTAAGTAAAGTCGATCAATTTTGCTCTGTTTTAGCTAAAATTTTGACTATATACCAAATGAAGATTCTGCATCTTTTCTACTAAGCTTATCTTAGTACAAAAATCCTCCAGAACTCGCAAATTGACTTGACGGCATTTTTGATCTACAAAAAGATTTTTGGTCATATGATCAATGTTCCGAATTTCTAATCACATATTGGACATTACAAAATGATTATATAGTATATTTTTTTATTTACTTTTAGTTTAGCATGCACAACTATATTTTTTTATTTATTTAGATTAGCCACTTTTATCCCAATATTGAAATTTCTAAAAATACTTTCCCTTTTTTTTTTTTTGAAACAAACTTTACTTCTCTAAATGGAAACCCCTACACTTCAACCCCAAACCTTAACTGCGCTTATAGAACTAATGAGACAATGGAATCAAGACCCCTTAGCACAACATAATGGTCTTGTTATTACAGAAAATCTAGTTATAGTAACCAATGGGAATGAAATTTTGCTTTCTTTACAGTTTCCTACAGAAAGTATAGAAAAACCAGAATTATTCTAAAGATAATGAACCAGAAATATTTAATGATACAAAAACTTTCACACTTGAACCAGAAACTAACAATGCTGACCCAGACTCAAGATCAAAAGTTACAATGGCTGCAAAGATACAAGACTTAAATGAAAAGCAACCAAATACTCCTTTTCGAGCAGAACCTCTTTTAACTTTCACTTGGAGAGAGCAAGCTAATGAAATTAAAAATCAATTTAGCCAGGAGATTTATGAAAGCCAGAGAGAAAAACAAGTTTGGACCCTCGAAACATGTATTACTTAGGACAACTTTTAAAGGAATTTTAAGATAATTCCAAAGTCCTTAAAGAAATGAAGAACATTTTTAAAGTCTCTCTTAGAAAAAAAAGAACCTATAATTTATGGAAAGGAGCAAAATGGACATATCAACTTTTTCAACACCAAGACCCCTCCCTGCTCTATCGAACACAATATATTTCATTAAACAACTTAACGCGGTTAACAATAATAAATTTGAAAAGTTATTAAATTCAGAAACTCACAGAGTTCATTCTTAAAGGGGATATTAATTTTATAGAATAGGTTTCTTGTTAGATACAGAGTAAAGCGGAGTTTTACAGTTTTACAGTTTTACAGTTTTACAGTTTTACAGTTTTACAGTTTTACAGTTTTACAGTTTTACAGTTTTACGTACAGTTTTACAGTTTTACAGTTTTACAGTTTTACAGTTTTACAGTTTTACAGTTTTACAGTTTTATAGTTTTACAGTTTTACAGTTTTACAGTCTTACAGTTTTACAGTTTTACCGTTGTTATCCTATATCCACTTATTCAAAGATAGTAGGTAACTAGAGTGATCTCAGACAGTGAACACTTTGTGTAACCTCACTTTGTTACTGTGATATATCTAAGTCAGAAGGCGTTTTTAATAAAACTTAACAAAGAAGATTTAAGGCAATTTGCAATTATGAAAGAGGCTACAATTAAAAGTATATGAGGATACTAATAATTGTTTAATTTAAGTAATAAATAAATGTTTTTATTAGTGAAAGAGTATGAAGACTCAATGTTGAACTTGGGGTCCACATCGGCTGCTTTTATACATTTTGATTTTTCACAAATGTAATAGACTATATCTACTACATATGTAATATATGCTATAACTACTATTAATAAAATATATAGTATAAATAGTATAAATATAATATATGTCATAAATAGTATATATGTAATAAATAAAATATCTAGAATATATGCCTTAAAAACTACATCTGGCAGATATGGCATATATGGCATATTTTTTCGCAGCAATCGCTTAGCCAATCAGATTGCTAATCTAATATTAATTGGTAATTGGTTTCGATCTTATCATCCAGTGGTTGTACAAGGATGATCTATAGCTCTTAGAACCGTCTCGGCGAGCTAATTTGAATGGTGGTCATTTCATTCAATTCTGATTACTAGATCAAGAGTTATGACCGATTTTGTTTTCCCAGACTTATTTTCGAATTCCATGAGAACTTAATAAAGGAAGATAAGATCTAAGGAACGAAGTCTCATAATGTTGGATAAAACCAAGAGCTTGGTTCTATAAATGGCTCTTATGCCATAGGGTGAGAATATTTTGTAGGTACGTATAGATCCTACTTTATAATGTCTAGTTAGGAGATTGGCTAAAACTGTTCGTTGAGCTGGGGTTTTAGACTTAGTCTCCAACAATTCTCCCAAATAGTATGCATAGACTAGAGTTCTGATACGATTTACTTCATTATTTCTGAGTCTGGCTGTATTCATTAGTGCCTGATAAGTTTTTTGAACTTTCTTTTTGGTATTATCCCTTTGATTATAAAGAGGAGGTTCAACAATAATGTTGGTTGGCTTTGTTTCTTCAAGTTCTTGCAATACCAATTCTACCAAAGTTGTCATTTTTAAAGCTAATAAAAATAAAAAATAGAAAATAAAAGATACAAAAAAATAAAAACGTTCTATAATAATAATGATCATAAATAATGATCATGGTAATAGTCACTATATTACACTAGAAGATCATATGTAATAATAAAAAAAATTTACTGGTTAACACTTATGTTAACTCTTTCTTTTTCTAGGGCACTAAACTTAGAACTGTTGTTGTTTTGGAGTTCGTGGACTTCGTCGTATTGGTCGGTGCCAAAATCTTTGTCATATATTCGTTACGGCGTCGTCGTTTTTCAGTATTAATATTTTCTTTCGCATTGTCGAATATTTTCGTCGTCGGTGTCATTCTACAATATGGAGGTAAGTACTGTTTTTGATATTCCTTGCTTTGGGTTGTTTTGGTTATATTTTCACAAGGATTTTCATTCTAGTAGTTTTTCGTTCTTCTAGGTTTCGGCATTCCTGTGGTCGTAGGTTCTTGTCAGTTGTCTATTGAATCTTTGATCATTCAACTTGGTTGTCCCTGTTTCGTGTATTAGAGGTAGTTCATAAGTCTTGGTCTTGTTTTGTAGGTTTAAAGCTTGGCGCTAGATTTTCTTGTGCGTTGAAATTGCTGCTTGGGTGATTATTTACTAAAGTCATTTTCTAGTATTGGGTCTTGCTTCATTTGGTTGGGGTTTTTATTTCTAAAATATTTGACCATTTATTCTGTTTATTAATTATTTCACTAAATGTAGAATGTTTTTCTGGATTCGAATTTATGCATTGGTTTCTAATTCAATATAACAATCAGGAACTCCAGTTGTTATTTGGTAAAACTCCATGAATACGATCTTTTCATTCTTTTTATCGTGGTTTGGTAAACCTAAATCGGTAATATTCTTCATAATTTTTTTTTTTAACAGAATGTTTCCGGAATGAATATCTTGATGTAGATATATTTTTTGTGTTTAAATTAATACTTAATTTTTTTTTGATTATTTAGTAATGATCTTTTGTATATCGTCGAATTATTAATATGTGGACGAGATCATTAATATGAATAAGATAATCGGTGTGAACAAGTTGATTACTCTTCATTATTTGTTGGTTTCGGGATAAGATTTTTAATAAGATAAGTATTGATCGTTTTTTTTTGTTTGATTTTTGATAATTACGAGAATTAATAATTTTTTTTTTGTAGGACAAATTAGGTTCGGCAGATCTAGAATGCAGGTATTTGGGGCTTGAAACGGTAGTGCTACAGTGACAGATTACTATGTCTTTGTACGTATTATGTATCGTTGGTATTCGATTTGGTGTTTTCTTGGAGGCACATTTTTCATCATTGGTGCCGTGGTTCGACATGCAGTTCTATCAATTCATGAAGCAATTTCAGCTAAATGTACTTCATTGATAATTGCTGAGAATGGTTCTGTATTTCAGCTTGGTAATTTTGGTGTTAAAATTACACGAGATGAGAGGATTGCTAATGATACTTGTCGATTTGGTGTGATCTTGTTACTAGAATGGTGTTGCATCACGAATTATCACAACTTCTGCGAATATAATTTTTTTGGTACTAGATATTGTTGTCTAGTGTTTGGGGTAGTTTCGTAGTATTGTAATATATTGTTGGTGTGTTTCCATATCATTGATGTTATCTTCTTTCTTAGCCTCTAGGATCGGCTTCTTTGAAACATAGCCGGAACTTTTTTTTTTTAAGATACATATAAATGTTCTTTTTTTTTTTATATATAGATTCCATGTCGAACGATTTGATATAATTCAGATCATCTGTGAGTAAGGTGATCAGTGCATCGATATGATCATTACGAATTAAATGATCAGTGCGGATGAAATAATCATTTGGGGATAGCGTTCAAAGTAAATCAGCTTCCTTGGGATATAGTATACAATAGCCAGGTTTAGAAGATAAGTAAGTATAAAATCTTTTTCTTGTTTTCAATTGGGTATTCTTTTAACTAATTTTGGGTTGTGCTTTCTGTTTCATTCGGAGGTGCCGGTGTATTAAATTCGACAAAACGTTGAAAGAGACAAGCGTCGAGTTGGACTTGGAAATGGTGAACCTTGAATAAAAGGCTATAGGGTTGTTGAGCGGAATGGGATTCTTGTTCTAGTCCATTGTTCCATTCGTAACGATGTATAGAATTTTTTCATCTTTCATTTGAAGTTTTGGAACATGCCATTTTTGCTTGCCTTTTCTTTTTCTATAATCGTTCTAATTAATTCTTGTTTTGTTCTTTGACAGGGTGAATTAGGTTCGACAAGTCGACTAAGACTATGGTGAAGTGAAAAGTTGGGCTTTTGGACGTAGTTGAAATCGAATTTTGGTGATTTTGAAATGTTGGGAATTTGGGCTTCGAGATTTTGGTAGATTCGCGATCTTGCTAGATTTCAAGTTTAGTTAATTCGGGACGCGGTAGATTCGAATTCTTGGTAAAGTCGGGTCTCATTCATTGTTAGAAATGTTTTTTAATTTAGAGTTAGGACGCGAGTAGATAGAAGTAAATGTTTAGGGTTAGATTTGGATAGATTATGTATATTTTTTAATTAAAGATATATGTAAACAAGGATATTAATAAATAAATATGTATAGTTAAAAAAAAATATAGAATATCAAGTGTACTAGAAAATGGGAATAGGGAATAGCACATGATGATGTAAACTTCCTAATTTGTGGTTTTCAGCATCTGAACACTTTTTTGTATTTTGTTCATAGAATTCTCCAGGATCAAATGTTTGGGTTTTTATCCGATATTGGAGCAGATTAAATCAGGTATAGATATCCGATATTTCTTGAAAATCTTCTAATAATCTTCCAGAGAAGCTACTAGCAGTATCTTGTATAGAATACCATCCAGATATTTCATCATCACTTAGTTTATCAACTTCATTAGACTTTTGATAATATGGAAGTGCTTTATGTTCTTTTTCCTTGGGGTAATTTCATTTTGGTAATAACTATCAAGGGCATGATCTATATCAACAGATTGAGGTTCTATTGATTCAATTAGGCATGGGTTCATTATTTTCTCTTGATCATTTTTAATTGTTCTCTTAAATTCATTAACTTTTCTATTCCAATTTTCAATAGCTTCATCATGAGTTTTTCCATTTTGATCACAGAATTCTTTGGGCTTGATTTGTTGATTTAAACTAACATCCATATTCGTTGAATACTGTTCAGGTGGTTCAAGATTATTCTTTGTAGTATCAGCTTCAACAGCTTTTGATTCTGCTACCCAAATGTCTAAAATGTTTAAATAATCATCAATCATAGCTTCAAGGTTGATTTTATCATTTTCTTTTGGGTCTTCTGAAATATAGTAAGTATCAAGGATTTCATCTATAGCTTCATAGTCTGATTCTGGTAAGCAAGCTTTTGTAGTTGGTATTATTGAAGAAGTGTTTTTCTGTTCTGGGACTGTAGTTAACTGAATATATGAGGGTAAGTATACAATATCTTCTTCCTTATAATTTGGTTCACAATCTGTTTTGACTTCAATTAATATTTTCTGAAAAATTTTTAGCACTTCAAAAATTTGGTTTGTATCAAAAGTTAGATTTCCAAAAGTTTCATCAACAATTTCTTGGACTTTTAAAGTTTGTTCATCAGTAAGTGTTGCATATAATCTTGCACATTCATTTTATAGGTCTTTTACTTTTAGGTTTTCATCAAGGGTCTCTTTTCACTTGTGGCGTCTTTGGGTTTGTTTTTGATTTGTTGTTTGATTTACATAGTATGTTTCTTCATACTTCCATTGATTTTTTTTCACTTTTGGTGACTTCCAGTAGGACATTTTTAATATCTGTTAATATAATGCATTGTCATTAATAGAAAAATGTTCCTGAGGTTCTTCTAATTCTAACAGGGTATGACTCGCAAAATTTAGGTCACTTGCTGTCTCGCAATGATTGATTTCGTTTTGTGTAACGTGATCATAGAGAAACTTTTCTTTGCAGATCTTTAAAGAGGAAAAATGCCGTCACTTCGATTTACGAATTCCAGTGGGATTTTTGTCTTATGATAAGCTTAGTAGAAAAGATGCGAACTTATCCAACGGATATATGTGCCAAATTTCAACTCAAACAGATCAAAATTGATCGACTTCACTTAGTGGCAATCGTTTCTTTCTTTTCAAATCTTTAGAGAGAGAAAATGCCGTCACAAGGTTTTCTGGTTCAGAATAACGTTTTCGTCCTAAGATAAGCTTAGTAGAAAAGTTGCGGACTCTTTCAAAGAGTATACAGTTAAAATTTTATCTCAAACGGAGCAAAATCAATTGAATTTTCCTAGTGGCAAACTTTCCACGAAGTCAACGTTTCAATTTTTATTTTTCCAAAATTCAGCACAGGTGGAGAAAGTATCTCACAGTCACCACCAATTTGTTATCCTATATCCACTTCTTCAAAGATAGTAGGTAACTAGAGTGATCTCAGACAGTGAACACTTTGTGTAACCTCACTTTGTTACTGTGATATATCTAAGTCGGAAGGCGTTTTTAATAAAACTTAACAAAGAAGATTTAAGGCAATTTGCAATTACGAAAGAGGCTACAATTAAAAGTATATGAGGATACTAATAATTGTTTAATTTAAGTAATAAATAAATGTATTTATTAGTGAAAGAGTATGAAGACTTGATGTTGAACTTGGGGTCCACATCGGCTGCTTTTATACATTTTGATTTTTCACAAATGTAACAGACTATATCTACTACATGTGTAATATATGCTATAACTACTATTAATAAAATATATAGTATAAATAGTATAAATATAATATATGTCATAAATGGTATATATGTAATAAATGAAATATCTAGAATATATGCCTTAAAAACTACATCTGGCAGATATGGCATATATGGCATATTTTCCCGCAGCAATCGCTTAGCCAATCAGATTGCTGATCTAATATTAATTGGTAATTGGTTCGATCTTATCATCCAGTGGTCGTACAAGGATGATCTATAGCTCGTTAGAACTGTCTCAGCGAGCTAATTCGAATGGTGGTCATTTCATTCAATTCTGACCACTAGATCAAGAGTTATGACCGATTTTGTGTTTTATAGTAATTTCTATAGGTCAACACCGTTTTATAGTTTATAATTACTGTATTATCTTTATATTATTGTATTATTTTGTTACTTATTTGAAAGATATATAAATCCTAGCTTTCTGACCTTCTACACAGTAGCTTTTTAGCTTAGACTCAGATTCCCTTTCTCCTCCCTCTAATACTTAAATAATTATATCTCTTGAATATTATTATCTAAATAAATAAAATATATCTTTATCAAATAAATATACTTTTGTCAATTAATAAATATATATTGAACTGCCCTAGTGAAGTAATATTCCACTTCCACACTGCTTCATATCTTCTCTGATCCTTACAAGATCCCTGTCACTGTGTGCTGTGTTGCAAGTACTATATTAAAGGCTATAGTCGCTTATAACAATAATATGTTATATCAATACTAAATAAATTCTATTTTATAGTGATAGTAATAATAATAGTACATCTAGAATCTAGATAGAAAAGAAATATTTAAATTAAAATTGTATAATTAATTGATATTTTATATTACAAATTGTATATATAGACTTCAAATAATATAGGTATTAAGGATTTGACCTATCAGGACGACAGTCTTTCCTAGTTGCAATTACACTTGATGGCCCTGTTGGGATGATAGCCAAAAAAGGAAAGAAATAAAAAGGAAAAAAGTGTTATATGATTCTAAAGAACTGCGTAGGTTGCTTAATAGCAGTAGAAAACACACATAGTTAGTTTCTAAAATGAGAAACAAAACAAAATGCACTTTTCACAAAGAAAAAAGGGTTAATTTTTTATCTTTTTTGTCATAAGCTAGCAAATCTTTTTTAACTTGCTAATGCTAATTTAAGAAAGGCAATAAAAAACAATAGCAAAGTAATTATGTTAATCTGGATTCCCAGTGAGCATAAAGAAAAGTAGCTAGTTTTAAAAAAAGCTAAGGCAAAAGAATTCACAAACATTAAAATGACAAAATATTTTTTGATATTAGAGAGGATTTTAGTTTTTTTGCAACCTTCTCAGTACCAAATTATGCGCATTTGTTTTGTCTTTTATTTTGGTATTTTGGTGTTTTATTATACTTACATAGTTTTTTAGTATTGTGCAACATTCTTTCTTCCACATACCTTATCAAATACTGGAACACTAATTCATTATCAATTAATTTCTAAACTTCCTATAACTTCATTTTGAATGCATCACTAATCAATCAACTGATCGATCATTAGACTGGATATAATTGGATATGTTACATGTTCAGTCTTGTGATAATTCAAGACAAAAGCTGATCTCGATACTTATGTATTGAGCAGCTTTTGTTTTTCTTGTTATTTTTTTATCGTAAATGCATTAATGCACATAATTCAAAAATGCACATGATTTGGAATTACTCCATCTCTAATCCTATATAATGCTCTAAAAAATATATATCAGATATAATTTACTTTTAGAATTGCTAGTATTTAGCCAAATCTGATCTATATCCCATTGTAATTCTGCATCGCAATTATAATACAAACAAAAATACTTTGCATTTGGAGCATTTAATCCCATTATAATGCATATGAACTTCCAATCCCCACAGAAATACAACTCCACAACCTACTGAATACTATCACTATTCAAAAAAATATTATTTATGAGATCAATGAGCTCATGCTCAAAAATACATCCAACCTTTATCAAAGCATTATACTTTTCTTGTCCTATATATAAACATATACTAAATAACAAATAATTACATTAATTAAACTTTTATAACTAAATATTTAGCTTACTCATTCATTGTAAATTTACCAATATTAATTCTTAGGTTTAAGAACATTTTTGTATTCATTTAGAAGACAAACAGTCATCATCACATAGTTTTGCTTTTGACCAATATTCTATTTATCACCTCCAAATTTTAGATTAATCGTATTTCCTGGGACAAGAATAGGTGGAGAAGATTGCTTTCAAATAGGAAGAAGTACAGTTAAAATAGATCTGATCGACCTATAAGTACTGTTTCCAATTTTGCATTGATCAACTACTATTTCATCACCATAAATACAGGGTTGATTACTTTGCCTACTTTGATTATCAATATTGAAAGTTCCAATTTTAATTGTCTCATTTATTAAATTAGTTATTTCGATTTGTCATGTAGTGATATGATGTTCATAAATGAGCTGGGGCTCCACACTAGCCAATTGACAATAACTGTCTCTAGACAGCAAGGACTTATTGCATGCTTAAACAGTAGCATCTAGTTTATGAAGTTCAATTTTTTTTAAATGGTGATAATTTAAATTAATTGATCATTAAAGCCAAATTATACAAACATTTGATATTTCATTTTCTATGGTTAACTGATGTTGTGTGATTAATGCTAAAAGTTCTTTTTCAGAGTTTTTCTGAAAGCCAAAAATCAGTGATTTTGTCCTGATAATAATTGAAGACTTGAAAGAGGCCATTTTCTAATATTTTGTTTACTAGAAACCTCTAAATTTACATCTAAATTTTGGTTAATAGCAGATTTTATGTACTATTCTGATGCCTCTTTTTTATTTTTAAGGATACCTATACCATTACAATAACAATCTTCAACATTTAATTGCTCATCTGAATTCCCAACAATAGCAGATTTTGAGTACTACTCAAATGCTTTCTTCGCATCTTTAGAAATGCCTATACCATCTTGATAACAATTCTCGACATTTAATTGTCTATTCGAATTTCCACTACTAGTAGATTTCATGTACCATTCAAATGCTTTTTTATTATTTTTAGAAATTCCTATACCATTTTGATAACAAATTCCAACATTTAATTGCCCTTCTGAATTTTTACTACTGGCCAATTTCAAATACCATTCAAATGCTTTCTTTTCATCTTTAGGAATGCATATGCTGTTTTGGTAACAAATTCCAACATTTAATTGCCCATCTGTATTTCCATTACTGGCAAATTTCAAGTACCATTCAAATACTTTTTTTTTCATCTTTACGGATGCCAATGCCATTTTGATAGCGCTTCCCAATACTTAATTGTCTATTGGAATTTCTATCTCCAGCAGATTCTAAGAACTATTCAAATGCCTTCTTTTCATCTTTGTGAATGTCAATGTGCTTTTTATAAGTTAAGCTTGATCCACTTTTCCATCTTTTATATGGGCTTGAAAGGTTTCTGTCAAATATCACAAGCTCTAAGTGTAATCTTTAATTTTGAAGCAGGTTGACCTTGCATAAATTTTGGCAAAAGCTTCGGTGTCAGTCTGCGAAACTTTTCTTTTAGGTCATCCTTGCCACAAATTGCACACTGTCCTGTATTCTTATGCTGTAAACCCTTTTGCATTGTTACTAGAGAAAGTTATGCAATTCGCGGGATCTTGAAAAATTGTCGCGGGATCTTTGAATTTGGGATCTTGTTGAAAATAAATATAGGATTTTCAACTCATAATATTAACAAACAAAACCTGGGGCTTCGTAAAAAGAAACAGTATTTTTACTATTGTTACTATTGTGCTAAATATATCAACCAATAAACGCCAATTTAATGTAATACAAATTCGGAATAATCACTATTTTTATTTACCTGATTGGTAGATCTTATTCGTAAACATCACCAAATTCACAAAATCCGCCCATATGTTTTCCAGCATGCTGTAAGTAATGCAGTTAGACTCAACTTACAAAGTTACCAAGTTAAATTATTTAACAGTATGTATTTAGAAAATAAATAAGAAAAGTACAATTTTTAGCATTGCCAATTTATAAATTTGCGATTAATGTTTATATACTATAAAAGTTTCATATTTACCGTAAAATTCAGACGCGTGTACACCCCATGTGGTGTACCCCTTGCCATTTTGAACCATCAGTTTGTGACTTATACCCGGGTATTAGATATATCTTCTAATGATGCATCGTTATACATTAAATCTAACATATACAAAATTGTAAAAAACTGGTTTTAATTTAAATCACAATTGATTTACCGGCAAAATAAACATGACGAGAACAAGAACTACTGATTCGACGATACATCCAATATAGCAAATTCAAGTTTATTTTCTGTATTTATATTATTCGATTCATTACTAATATAGCACACGATTTCATATTTATAAAATGCACAGATTGCACTTGATAAAAAAAACATCACATAGCAAACAAATCGACCTTCAAAAAATATGAAATTTTGACCACTATTCCCAATCGTTACCATCGTTACCACCCTCAGTTTCTTCATATTCTTCACCGCTAATATCATTGAAATTCGATTCTTCAAATTCTTCAATATTTTCTTCATTCGAATTTTCCAAATCCTCGCCCAAAGCTTCATAGTTAAACACCAAATCGTCTTCAGACCCATCCATTTCTACTGAGATACCGCAACACTTAAACGCCTTTCTAATAATACGAGGATTAATCTCATCCCAGGATTCTCCAACCCATTGAGCTAAAGTAGAATATGCCGGCTTTCGAATACGTCCAGCAGGCGTAAGTTGATGAGGATTGTTGATCATCCATTGGTTATAACGAAAACGCACCTATCATTTAAAATTCTATTAGTATGCTCTATAAACAATAAAAACGATTTTGATATACTGTACCTTTTCCTTAAAACATTTGTTTATTGCAACATCAAGAGGTTGCAATTTACTAGTTAGCCCCCCTGGAATTACCACGGTATGGGTATTGTTTTCGTGGAATCGACATTTAACGGGATCTACTAGATGACCTCTAAACGAATCCAAAATAAGAAGAGATTGGGGACTTTCCAATTCACTACGCTCAGACCACACGTTACTAATCCAATACTTCATCTCTTCTTCATTGCACCACCCTTTTGCATTCACACGAATAACAACACCTTCAGGAAAAATTTCACGGGGAATGTTCTTTAATTTAAATATGCATACTGCCGGAAGCTTTCTTCCATCTGCGAGACATCCCAAAATTACAGTAAAAGAGGTCCTTTCATGTCCAGTCGTCCGGATGCTTACTGTTTTGGCCCCACGTTTTTCGAGAGTTACTGGGTAAGGCAGGTCAAATGACAGAGATGTTTCGTCCATATTTCCAATATATCGAACATCATAGTTGTGTTGACGGCGTTTGAACAAAACTAAACTCAAAAATTCATTCTGTTGGTCAATAAGGTCTTCAGGGAGGTGCTGTGAAATTGTTGTGCGTCGGCGATTTGATAACTCATTACGATACAAAAATCCATGCAGCCAACCATCAGAAAACTTAAAATCACCAATATTAGGATATGCATCCTTTATCTCATTAGTTTGAACCAACGTTTTGGCCCTTCTAATAACCATGTTTCGTGAAACAGCCATCTGTTTATTACGAAGAACTTCGATCCATTCAACTAGCCTTTCTTCTAAAAGTGGGTACTGAGCTGGTCGGCCACGATTAAGGGTTAAAAGGTAAGGTGCAGCATTTAAAAGTTCTTGTTTCTTGCTTCGCCAGTCACGAACTTGTTTGGGTTCAATATCAAATCGCCTTGCGGTTGCTCTCGTATTTTGAATACGTTCGAAATAATAAATCACCATAAGTTTTTCGCGAACACTCCAGTTACGACGAACCTTTTTACTTGTGCGGGCTTTTTTTGCAATACTTCTTCTTCGTGGGGCCATTTTTTTTAACGTGTTCAGGAGAATTTTTTTTTAACGCGTTCAGGAGAATTTAGGTTTTTATTTAAGGAGAATGTTGTACAATATGTATGGGTACGTAACGAATTCAAAAAAAAACTGATTTAAAGAAAAAAAACGATTTAAAGAAAAAAAACGATTTAAAGAAAAAAAAACCGATTTAAAAAAAAAAAAGGTTTAAGGAAAAAAATGACTTAGAAGAAAAAAAGTCCAAACCAATTGCTGAGCCGTTAGGGTAAACCCTAGAGCCGGTGTCCTGCTCAAAGCAATTTGGCACACCTTTAAACAGTTCATGTCTATGACAATAAAATTCAAAGAAAAATGATTCAAGAAAAAAAGTCTAGCCCAATTGTTGAGCCGTTAGGGCAAAGCCCTAGAGCCGATGTCTTGCTCAAGGCAATTAGGCACATCCTTGAATATGAACGGACGGTTTAGAAAACGAATGAAAGAACGTTAATATTCAATGCAAAATTCTTTTAGGGAAACGTTTTAAAAAAAAAAAATTTTTTTTTAAAAAAAATTTTTTTTAGAGACGAATGTTTATATAATGCAATGCATGTGGATGTAAGAGTGCACAAGTTTATTTATCAGATTCAGTCTATCCAAAAATGTATTACTAATCATGGGCTGAATCCGGTAAATAGTCAAGAATAAACTTGAAAGCCTATATCATCGGCAGCACATATGAAAATAGACGTTCAATCAACTATTTATCTCGACTTATGTACCCCTATCAATACGGCGTACCCCCCATATAGAGGTACCCCGGGTACTAAATCGAGTTATGAAAATACCCGGGGTACACGCGTCCGAATTTTACGGTAGTTTGCTGTTAGAATATAATGGTTAAAAAAAAATCAAGAGATACAGTAGGTATCTAAAAATCTTATTGTGAATATTATAAACTAGGTTTCTTTTTGTGTGATTTAAACTCATTTGAGTAACGTAAAATATAAGCATATTTCATTTCTTGTAATATGAGTTATATCATGAAAATAGCATGGTTACAAATTATGGCATTTGAGAATAGAATCTTACGCTTACCAAACTCATATTAAATCAAATTGATTTATACCATTGATCAACCAGTTGTCATTAATGTCAAATATAGAATGGAATGTTACGAGTACTAAAAAAAACTTTTCATATATCATAAAATAATATTTTGAAAATTCAATAGTATATTTTTTCAGTTAGTTAATTAAATAATTCTAATGATTCTTAATATTATTGTCTTATTTTATCGACTTATCTAACGATTATTAATATTATTGTCTTCATTAATCGACTTATTAATGATTATCTATATCCTCGTTAGATAATGCAATTTTCAGTTTTCTTTAAAACAAGAGTAATCGACACGAATTTAGTTTCGGTTGCTTAAAAAATTGCAATACAAGTTTGTAATGAAACCCAACACAAATTTATCATCTCCATCACGCTAGCATCGGAATGAAATCTACCATTATAGGCTATATATATAAAGACGTTTTCAAATAATAAACTTTGTTTAAAATATAATAGTATATATAGAGAATAGATAAAGTTAATTTGTCAATAATGCGATAAATTGATCCAATTATTAGTCTTCTATTTCCAAGTTTATTATGTCTGAATCTAAAAACTGAAGGGGTTAATACAACCTGTAATAAATATTCCTTAAAAAAAACAGACATAATGGATACCTGGAAATCTGCTAGTATCAATTAATGAATGCGAAGTATCAAAGGTGTTTTGCATCATTTGAGGTTCAACATCTTGCGTATTTTGTATCGTTGGAAGGTCAACGATTTGTATATTTTGTGATAATAAGATTTTATCTGAAGCCTTAAATTCTTTATAATTTTTTAAATAGTACCATGAAACCATTATGTCATAAATTTCAGAAGAAGTAGGTCTTTGTTCAGAATCATGATTCCAGCATCTTTGCATCAAATTTGTAAAGCAAGATGGAGTTCCATTTATTATTTGTGGCCGGGATCCATTGAATATTTTTAGTGCTAAATCTGTATCATATCTATGATCACGAAATGGTAAATGTCCAGAAGTAAACATCCACATTATAATTCCAAAACTATATACATCTGATTTAGGTGTATATTGTCTTTTAGAAAGGACTTCAGGAGCAATGAATGGAACTACACCAAATAGTTTATGTGTAGTAGAATCTTCACGATTATAAGGGTGTGATAGTCCAAAGTCAGAAATATAAGATATATTATGATTAATCAAAATATTGCCATGATGAAGATCACGATGAATTAAACCTTCCTTATGAATAATTTTAAGCCCGTATGCAATATTAGCAAGAATAGGTAGTTTATCTTCCAACCATTTCATTTGATAGAAATTTGTAGATAAATATGTTTTCAAGTCGCCACCTTTAGCAAATTGTATTACAAGCATATATTCGTCATTGTCTTCAGATATAGGACGTTTAGTAAGACCATAACAACGAAGAATTGGTGACCTTCCAATTTTACGTCCGGTTAAAGAGTTTGCATATAAATTGGAAGTTGTACAGCACTTGATATGCATAAGAAGCTAAAATACAGAACATTATTACGCATTTATGAATAATTGATAAATAAAAATCTTAAAAATATAATTACCTCCTTCAAATTTTCTGTAGAAATACCACCTTTTAATGCAACTTTAATGTTTTTAGTTCGTCTAAAAAATTTTTTAGGTCGTCTAAACCTACGTGGAACCATGCGAAGTGGACCTTGTTTCCAAAAAAAATCATAATCATGATTTTTTTTAATTGCAAACGATTCTTTACACAAAGAATTCTTATATCTAGTTAGACATTTAGCATGATAAACGGTTGCAAACTCTCCCTTACCGGAATCCATTACAATTGATATCTCTCGTCATCCAATATTTTTTTCACGTTGTAATCAATATTAGAATGTGAAAATTTCTCTATTTCTATTTATTTTTAATTAATATATAAGGATTTGGCAAATTGAAACAAAAATAAAAAACCAAATAAAATAAATTTGCTTGTTTCTCTATTAATAATTAAATATTTATAAACCTTTTTTATTTTTTTTTAAAGAAAAGAACTTACATTCGGAATCAATACTCGACCTCTTTTAAATCCATTTTTGTCACAATACCATTTCGATAACAATGTCCAACATTTTTTATTCCATTAACTTGTCCAAGTTTAGCTGATTCAAAATACAATTCAATGGTTTTTTTTAAATCCTTTTTAACTCCAGTTCCGTTCTGAGCTTCTCCAAGATTAAAAATTTAGGTAATGTTCCCAATTCGGAAACTTATTGATAATAAGAAAACGCCATGTTTTTATCTTTTTCAACCCTTCACCAAATCGATAACTCTCCAACATTATTAACTCCACTAGCGTTCCCCATTTCTACGGATCTTTGGTAATAAATGAATACATTGTGTTCATCCATTTCAACTTCAATTCCTCTATCATAACATTAAATTTTCCATCAATGTGCCCCAACGCCGAAAATTTTTTAATAAATGAGCGCCTTGTGTCCATTCTTTTCAAAGTTAACTTATTTTGAAGATACGCGGGAGTTTGAAAAATCCTGTTCCTGATTTCAAATTTGAATTCAGAAAATGAAACAGGTGTTATCTGAAATAAGTAACCATTTTTTGTGATGTATATTATATTATTAAATTATAGAAATTCAAAAGAAATTCACGAGCATGAAAGTATTATATAAATAAGCTTCCAAAAAAATATATAGAATTTATAATTCACTGATTTCGAAATTAATACGTAATTCGAAATCAGAAATCGGAATATTAGCTTTGAAACACCGAAATAAATAAGAGACAGCTGATTTAAATGCATTTTTAAAAAGATATTTACACCTAACGGACACTAATTGAACCAAATTAAGTGAGCAGTACTATCTATAAAAACCTTTATTCTTTTAAGCTAAATTAACGCGGATAATTGTTTACTAAACTAACTAAAAATTATTCTGAACAAAATAAGTAAAATGTTCATAAACTTGAATTACTTATCTTAAGTATTTGATTAAAACTATTTATGATAACCAACTAAATTAAACCGAATAAATGAGCAATTATGCGCTTTTTAGTGATATAACTTATTACCATTGCAAGTCCAAGTTATTATCATTTATTTTTTAAATGAGTTGCTTGAGTTTTAAAAATATAATATTCTTTAGCATAGTATATTCTCGAAATAAACCAAAATTCAAATCGAAAAGTCCTAACGTTAACTATTGTTAACCATAATTTTACTGCTAATCAGTATGAATCAAATGTAAGCCAACAAATCTCCAGCCATCATTTTTTTCGGACGACGCTATGTAAGGTCAACGTTTGAAAAATTCACCTACCGGTAATAGTTATTTAATTATTTAAACCTCATGAACCTAATCTAAAGATGCATTAAAGCCTTATTTTCTTATTTTTTTTCTTATTTACCAATTAATAAATCTGTAATACTTTGGCTCATTCAGAACTAAAATCAATATCATAGCTGATAACAGTCATAGGACATGTCACACCTGCTGATATATAAGTGTTAGTTTATAATAAAAAGAGGGAGAGAAAACAGAAAGGGACAATTTGTAATTAGCCGATACCGCTTTAAGATTAGGAATTTATTTTAAAATGGGTGAGAAGTGGGCGGAGTTTCTGGTTTTTTTTTCCTTTGGCGGCTTTTGATTTTGGCCAAGGGCTAAACCTCCGACTATCAGCAATAATTTCAGGTATTCATTATCTTTTACTTGTGAACCATAAAAATAGAGACCAATACAAGAAGCGGAAAATTATAATAAATCATATGAATTTACTATTAACATTAAGCCTTACATTATTTTCAACTTACATATTAACTTTTTTCAAATTTTGGGGTTAAGCATATCGAAAATAGTAGATTACGGTTATTTAGAACACTTTTTTAAAACTTTGCAAAGTTTGTATGTTTTCTTAATAATATTTTTTAAAAAGAAAAAAATTTCTAGTTTTAAAAATGTTAATATATGTAAATTTTATGCTAAACAAATTTACTTTGACGAGAAAATAAGTTTAGTAAAAAAATAAGTTTTGCAATAGATTAAAGTAAAAATATCATATACAACTTTTTTTTTATTAAGATAATTTATCTTGGACTCTTTAGTAAAGTTGTTCAGCATAAAATTTTATGACAATAATAAAGAATAAAAACCATTTTTACAAGCATTTACTAGTAAAAAAATTGGATTGAATTTTTGTAAAAAATTTAAATTTTTTTTGCAAAAACTTTGACTTAATTTTTTACTAGTAAAATGCTTGTAAAAATGGTTTTTATTCTTTATTATTGTTATAGTATTTTATACTGAACAAGTTTACTTAATAGCCCAAGATAAATTGTCTTAATAAAAAAAGTTGTATATAGAAAATTGGTATTTTTACTTTAATCTATAGTAAACTTAATTTTTTACTAGACACCAGTATTGGCACTGGACATATGTCCAACTATTTTTTATGCTATTGGACTGGTCTGGATATGGACATATTATTTGACATTTGTCCAGTCCATATGTCCAATAATTATAAAAAAAATATATAAAATAATTTTTTGATAAAAATGTAGCCTAACAAAAAAGTTTTCTTGTTTGATTTTATTATATATTTTCTAATTTCTAGCTCAAATATAAATACTAATCCAAACTTTTTATGAATTTTATTATTATCTTGTGGTCAAACTTTCAGATGTGATACAGAGAAAGATTTTTGATTGGCTAGTTATTACATAATAATTTTGATTTATGTATTACATTATGTCCAATTCCAATAATTTTTGATCAAATGGATTGGACTGGACTGGACAAGGGTGCTCAAATGTCCATGTTCAATATCCAGCACAACATTGGAGACAATCTATTATGTTACCTAAGTAAACTTTGTTTAGTAATACTTTTAAAACTAGAAATTATTTTCTTTTTAAAAAATTTATTAAGAAAATATGCAAAATTTGCAAAATTTTAAAAATGTTCTAAATAACCTTAATCTACTATTTTTGATATACTTAACACCAAGATTTGTAAAAAAGTTAATATGTAAGTTGAAAATAATATAAGGTTTAAAGTTTATAGCAAATTTATATGTTTTTATTATATTTTTATTATAATTTATCACCTGGTGTAACATGTCCTATGATTATATTAAGTTAAATTGCATATAAAAACCTTCACCAATAATATTCAATTCTATAAGAAATTTTTCAGCACTGCTGTAAGTAATTCAGTTTAGACTCAACTTACTAAGTTAACAATTACGGTATGTATTTAGAATATAAATAAGAAAGTACAATTTTTAACATTGCCACTTTATAAATTTATGATTAATGTCTGTATATAATAAAAGTTTTATTTTTAGTTTTCTTTCAGAAATATAATAATTAAAAAATCCAGAGATAGGTATCTAAAAATCTTATTGTAAATATTATAAACTATGATTCATTTTGTGATTTGAAACTCATTTGAGTAATGTAAAATGTAACCATATTTCATTTCATATAATATGAGCTATAATCTAGTTACAAATTATAACATGTGAATATAGTATTTTGCACTTGCTAACTTACATTAAATTATACAATTGATCAGCCTGTTGTCATTAATGTTGAATATAGATGTTATGGGTAGAGGTAGGGGCATTTGTCAGGTTAAGAATAATTACCACCATGGCAAATATTATGGCATATATCAATTTTGACATAGGTGTATAAGGTAGCATATAAGATAATGTGTGCTGTATGCTATATGTAGTGTCATATATGTAGTGCGTATGTTGTATGTAGTGCCGTATGCGTTGCATCATATCAGATTCTGAATTGGATAAACCAGTTGTTGATATAGTAAACAGGATGAAAACTTGTGATAATTAGATATAGATAGCTGCGCTACTGATGTGAAATTTTATTGCACTAAACCAGGAACAGATGAATAAAAGATTGAAATAGATGATTTGTAAATGTTGATCAAAATAGTTATACAGTATCTAGTGATCGGATCGCATATTGTGATTATCGTTATTGACTACCATTACATGTCTTTCTTTAGCTTAATGTCAGCCAAAATTATATATATTTAATGGGCCATAGGTAAATTACCTGGTAATTTACCATAATTTACAAATGATAATTTACCTCATTGCAGATCTTAAAAGATACCAGATATACTGTTACATACATGCATAACTATGATATATATACTAACATGCCTTAATTTGAAACAAATAATATAATTAGTTATGAGATATAGTAAATGCATGAACTTGAAGGCTTAAATAAATTAATAAATATTCGTGTCATTATATTAATGTGAACTAAATTGAATTTGCAATATGATCTTGAATAGCCTAAGTAATTCAATTACTAGATGATCATTATTGTATAATCACCAACCAGTTAAGTTAATGTGAATAAGATATTCGTCCCTCACATTAAGCTACTTACTACGTCATCTATTACCCCACGCTACCCTACTACTCTATACGGCACTATGCAAAGGTAGTACAGCTTAAACGTTATAGTCGTAGAGCCGTGAGTAGTAACCACCCTGAGAAATGTCCCCACCTCTAGTTACAGAAACTAAAATATTTTACATGTATTATTTCATAAAGTTCAATAGCGTTTGTATATATTTTTTTTCAATTAGTTGATTAAATCATTATAATGCTTTTTTTTCTAAGTTATTCACACCGGTCTATATGAAAATCATGTGACACATGATTAACACATAGTTACGATTACATGGATTTTGTATTACCGTTTTGGTTCTTATTTTGGTTATGTGTGACCAGTTTGTTTAAGATGAGTTGATCGATAACTCTTTTGGTTTATGATCAATGTTATCTTTTTCCTAAATGTTGGGGTGAATTGTTACACGAGAAATATGTTGTTTTGTATATACTTTATGTGCACTGCACGAACGATCGGATCCTGAGTTTAAAGTTATGTGCCAAAGTGCCAACTCACGCATTTCGTGATAAAATATGTGTAAAACATAACATTATTTTAGGTTTCTCGACGTTTTACGGGCTTGTCATCTTGGACATTTGCACCTACTTTTGAGATGTTTGTCAATTTCACTTTTACTGTGTCGGATCTTTTACAGGTCTGATGAAATGATAATCTATGATCGTCAAAAACACAACGAAAAGTTGTAACGAAAGCGATAACAGAGATTTGGTGATCATTTTTATATTAATCTTTAAGTTTAAATACTGAAATAGTAAAATGAAAATCGATCTTTGTATATACGTATCAGTTAGTAAACCTGATATCAAAAAACTTAATTTATAATTATGATGTAATAAAAAATAGGAGGAATATATTTGTCGCACCCTGCGACACAGTTTTTTGTCACGGGTTTATTTATAACTCAAAACTTTACTAAGATAATACCTATTGCGCTTCTAACAAAAAATGATCCTCTCGCAATTCTGTATTAATCTTGATACTAACTCTAATAATTTAACCCTAATCCTAACTTTACTTTAATGGCCTTATTGCCCGTGACAGTCACAGGGTGACAAATGCATTTTTTCTAATTGAAAATTAAAAATTCAATGTGAAAAAATTGTAAAAAATATATGGCCTTTTTTATTGTTTAATTTAATGAACGATAAATAGTAATTAATGTAAATGATTGAAGAATTAGTAATTGAAGGTGAAAATATTATGTGAGACTTACAATAAAGTTATTAAATATATTAAAAAAACCTGATATTTGATTCGCAAGAATGTGATCTTTTTTTGTTATTTAATTAACTCATAGTTACGATTACATGGATTTTTGTATTACCGTTTTGGTTCTTATTTTGGTTATATGTACCAATTTGTATTGCATAAAAACTTACGGAGGTTTACACATATTTTTTTTTGCTCCTCTTTGTCTTCTAAAGACATAATTACATTTTCTTCGGCACTCTCTGCTATATCGGCCTTTTGTCTATATTTTGATCCAAGCTTTTTGCAAAATTTTGAAAGTTTTTATAGGTCTTCATAAAATTTTACAAGATTTTGCAAAGTTTTAGTCGATCGATAACTTTTTGATTTATGATCAACGTTATCTTTTTACCTAAATGTGGGGTGAATTGTTACGCGGGAAATAAGTTGTTTTATATAGGACACTTTATGTGCACTGCACGAACGAACGGATCCTGAGTGTAAGTGATGTGCCAGAGTGCCAACTCACGCATTTCGTGAAAAAATATGTATAAAACATAACATAATTGCACTTTATTTTAGGTTGCTCAACGTTTTACAAGCTTGGCATCTTAGACTCTTGCGCCTACTTTTGAGATATATGTCAATTTCACTTTTACTTTACCGGCTTGATGAAATAATAATCTATGATCGTTAAAGACAGCGAAAGATTGTAACGAAAATGATAACTGAGTTTTGGTGGTCATTTCTATATTAATCTTTAAGCCTAAATAAATATGATCTTTTCGCATACGTACCGGTTAGTAAACCTGAATCAAAAATAGGATGTAATAAAAATAAATAATCAAAAATTAATACTAATTAAATGTGAAAAAATTATAAACATATAATGAAAATTTACGATTAAAGTTAGTACTGTACATTGAGAATTGATTTTTAATTCACAAGAATATGACCTTTTTTGTCATTTAATTTAATAAATGATAAACAATAATTAATGTAAATAATTTCGAATTAATAATTGAATGTGAAAAAAATTATGCAAAACTTACAATTAAAGTTAATATATCAAAAGCCGATAATTAATTCACAAGAATGTTAAACACATGTAATAGTTCCGCAAACAGTAAATAAATCAAACAATTAAACTAATAGATAACACAATAAGTAGCTGCGTGACGCAGTCGCGCTAAACCGGGAATGGATGATAAACTGTAAATGGAAATAACACCTAGGGGCCCTATAAGTAAAATGTACGGTTGGTGGTGGAACGGCACGGATAAACCAGGATTTTGTACGTAAGAGACTTGGATTGGCACAGATTTTTGGCCTGTGGTGGACCGTATACCCATACTAATTGGACCATTAATGACTAGGGTTTTGCAGCACTTTAGTAGTCCAAATGACACGGTTTTTGCACGGGTAATTAATGTGAAGTAACGTACTATACACTGTGATAAAAAAAAATACATACAAGTAGATTACATAAATTTATATCAGATCAATATAATATGAACAAACTAATTGCACATGTATCAAAATTTTGTAGCCCAGAGCAATTTCATTAGCGAAAATTATGAGAAACCGCAATTTTTTAAAAAAATCGTATATTGACTTTTTGCTCTTCATGAAACGAGCCAACACGTATCACCATTGGCACATATCATTCCGTGAAATGAAGGTGCCATTACGTATAACATGACATAATGTGCCACCTCCTGTCGTAATTTCTGTACCTGTACATATCACTCCGACCGTATCATTTTGTGTATTCCTGGGACTGACCCGTACCACACCCCGGACCACTTTTTTTATAGGAGCATTATCCGAATAATGACCTGGATTAAGCTTAATTTGATCAAAATTCAGAACACTTTTAGGAGTTATTTCGCATTTATAGGGAAAGTCTAATTTAGTAGTGTTGAATAACTCCGATATAGATAGTTATATTTTGTATCGAATTCAAATATTTACAGCTGATTTGCAAATTATTATTTTTTCGATAATAAAATTTTTGGCCAATATATTGAAACGATATACTGGCCAAAAATTGTATTATCAAAAACTATATTTTTATTACCAAAATTTACTGTAATTTTGATAATTATATTAAATCTGCTATTATTTTCGCATTAGGGTAAACCTGCGTTGCGGTGGTAAATCCGATTTACGTACTTTAAATTCTAGTAATAAAAAAAAAGATCACAGCATATTTAGTTAGTGCATTACCGAAAGACAAAAATAAAAAGACTTTTTTTATAGTGATCGTTATTACTTTATTCAAAAGAAAATCTGTTAAAGGTTAAACAATTCTCATACGATAAATAAATATAGTATTATGAGATGCAGAATTTCAAATTTCATTACGTTTAATGCATTGTCCAATCAATTATGAGACTTTGCCGACGTACATCACTAAAATGCTTATAAACCATACACTTCATGATATATAACACTCTGTTCCTGGTATAAATAAACTCTATAAATATCACACCATTTAAAAAACCCCCCTCGCACGCACTCAAAAATACCTTGTTTTCATATAGACCGGTGTGAATAACTTTAGGTTTTGATCTTTTAAACTTTTTGTTTACAGTAAATCCTATTTAAAAGTTAAAGATCGTGAACTAAGTTCAAGATTATGTAATCAACTAGATATAGTATTTCTTTATGGGTCTTATAATAGTCATATTTACTAGGGAGTAGGTTTTAAAATTGTCATAGACAAGCGAAAGACTATTAGATCTGGTGGATTTTGAGGTCCAGTGGACTTTAAAATTGTCATAGAAAGACAAATGACTATAATAGGTTCGAAGAGTTTTAAAAATTGTTATAGACAGACGAAAGACTTTATTAGGTTCGAAGATTTTAAAATTGTTGTAAGCAGGTGAAGGACTTTACTAAATACTAAAGGTTTTAAAATTGTTATAGGCAGATAAAGAATTTTAATGTACTTTATTAATTTTTTATTCATTAAAAAAACTTTATTTAAATATTTAAAATATTAATTTAGTTTTTTATTTTTAAATTATTATCACGTTTTTTAATGTTCTAAAAGGTTAAAAGTGAGTAACGTTTAAAAATATCATTTAAGAGTAGTATTGAATGTGCTGAAGGTTCCAAAAAATAATAGGAGATCTTGAGCTTGAAGAATTAAATTCTTAAATTCGTTTTTCATACTTGATAGCCTTATGAAACTGGTTGAGGCACAATAATTTAATACACTTGTTATTGTAGTATTCTTTACGCAAGAGATTCTCTGCAATTTGAAAATTTCTTCGGTTATTGTGACGTTACTGTTTCTTGAATTCGATTTTTATTTTACATATTTTTTATAAATAAAAAAATAATAGATCAATTATTGAAATAAAGTTTAAATTACTACAGTAATTTGAAGTTTATTGATGACGTATTGCACGGGTTGTTACGTCGTACCCATGGAAAAACTAGTTATTTAATGGATATCGGTGAACGCGGTGCATTCCACAGATTAATAGTAAACCACGTGGCCTTTGGCCACGTGATTTTACTATTAATCTGTGGAATACACCGTATTCACCGATATCCATTAAATTACAAGTATTTATCGACTTATTAATGAATATCCATATCCTCATTAGATAATGCAATTTTCAGTTTTCTTTAAAAAAAAGAAGAAGAAATCAACACGAATTTAGTTTCGGTTGTTTAAGAAATTGCAATACAAACAAGTTTCTAATGAAACCCAACTCTTAATTTATCATCTCCATCACGCTAACATCGAAATTAAATCTACCATTATATGCTATATATATAAAGAGGTTTTCAAATAATAAACTTTGTTTAGAATATGATAGTATAGTATGGAGAATAGATAAAGTTAATCTGTCAATAATTCGATAAATTAATCTAATCTTAAGACTATAATTTTTAAACGACTAGTCTTCTATTTTCAAGTTTATTATGTCTGAATCTAAAAACTGAAGAGATTAATACAAATATAATAAATATTCCTTAAAAAAAAAAAAAAGGACATAATAATGAATACCTGGAAATCCGCTAGTATCAATTAATGAATGCGAAGTATCAAAGGTATTTTGCATCATTGGAGTTTCAACATCTTGTGTATTTTGTATCGTTGGAAGTTCAACAACTTGTGAATTTTGTGATAATAAGAATTTATCTGAAGTCTTAAATTCTTTATAATTTTTTAAATAGTACCAGGAAACCATTATGTCATAAATTTCAGAAGAAGTAAGTCTTTGTTCAGGGTCATGATTCCAGCACCTTTGCATCAAATTAGTAAAGCAAGATGGAGTTCCATTTATTATTTGTGGCCGGAATCCATTGAATATTTTTAGTGCTAAATCTGTATCATATCTATGATCACGAAATGGCAAATGTCCAGAAGTAAACATCCACATTATAATTCCAAAACTATATACATCTGATTTAGTTGTATATTGTCTTTTAGAAAGAACTTCAGGAGCAATGAATGGAACTACTCCAAATAGTTTATGTGCAGTAGATTCTTCACGATTATAAAGGTGTGATAATCCAAAGTCAGAAATATAAGATATATTATTATTAATCAAAATATTGCCATGATGAAGATCACGATGAATTAAACCTTCCTTATGAATAATTTTAAGCCCGTATGCAATATGAGCAAGAATAGGCAGTTTATCTTCAAACCATTTCATTTGATTGAAATTTGTAGATAAATATCTTAACAAATCGCCACCTCTAGCAAATTGTATTACAAGCATATATTCGTCATTGTCTTCAGATATAGGGCGTTTAGTAAGACCATAACAGCGAAGAATTGGTGACCTTCCAATTTTATGTCCGGTTAAGGAGTTTGCATATAAATTGGAAGTTGTACAGCACTTAATATGCATACGAAGCTAAAAATTGAACTTTATTACGCATTAATGATTAATAGATAAATAAAAACTTAAAAATATAATTACCTCCTTCAAATATTCTGTAGAAATACTACCTTTTAGTGCAACTTGAATGTTTTTAGTTCGTCTAAGAATTTTTTTAGTTCGTCTAAATCTATTGCATTCATACAAAGTGGACCTTGTTTCCAAACTGCACTATAAATAGTTCCGAATCCACCACGATTAATTTCTTTTATTTGTTCAAATTGTTCATATGGAATCCACTCTATAAAATCAATCGCAAACTTTGAATTCATTTGTGTTTTTTTTATAATTTTATCGATTTTTTGATTTCCACTAGTCCAATTATCAAAATTATCTTTAAAGTATTTAGTTGCACATTCTTGGCACCATGCTATGTGGGTTTTATTTTTTTGACATATTAGGCATGAAGAATTTATAAGCCAAGAAATATTTGTATAAGGGCAAATACAAACAAATAAAGTGGGGAAAAAAAAAGCTAAAATCAAAATAATAACCAAAATAAAACTATTTGCTCCATTATTGTAATTGAACAATAATCCTATAATAGAAAAGAATAAATAACCTATTTCAAAATATAAAGCTCTTACGATAATTTGAATGAATGAATGGTTTGAACCAGATAAAAAAATAATCACTTTGTTTATACTAGACGTGTAATAAAGAAAAAGTAACCATGAGATTCTTGTAAAACAAAAAGCCAAACCAAGTAAACTGCCCCTTACAAAGCAGAGATCTGGATCATAAGACAACAAATAGTAAATAATAAATATTATAAGAGCTAGGAATATAATTATAATCATTAAAAATACTTGAATTTTTGGGTATAATACTACCAATCGTTTATGAACCAAAAATATTTCTTTTATAAACCTTTTTTTACACAAAATAAAATAAATAAAATAATTCAAAAGAGGACATATCACACATAAAATCTCATAAAGTTCATGTTTTGAAGGGGAGAGAAAGATTGGAAGAATTATTGGAAGAAATATTGTTGAAAGCAATATTATGACACAATAGAAAATAAAATATTATATTAATATGAAAATAATTTTCATCATTCCAAAATATCATGGAGAGATTTTATTATCAGTAAATAAAAGAACTTATTGTCACATATATTTTTATTTGTAAAATGTATATTTGTACAGCAGTATGAAATCTTTTCGAATAATTGGCAAAGAAATAAATAATTTAACAAATTTATCCTTCGATGTTTTCTGTCATATTAATGAAAAAATATATTAGGGAGTTCATTCTTTTCCATATTCATGCATGACGCTGATTTTGACCAAATTAGCGGTATGTCTTACGTATTACGTACGTAGATGTACCAGGAACGGAGTGGTCAAGAAAGAAATTATGTGCGTACCCAAAATCTAATTCCCGATTGGACAGCGTGATCATAATCGTCACTTGTTGCATATTCTTCACGTATCTCTGAAGATGTCACAATGGATTGTTTATTCCTTCTTTGCACCTTAAAAAATACTTTGAGAATAAAACTTCTAAATCTAATCCTCTGTCTCGAATGCAAATAAATACAGCACAAATCCATTTCAATTTCAATGACCGTAATTTTCTAAATATACGCAAAATTTAATATACAATGAGATAAAGTATTTCTTCAATTAATCTAAAGAAAACGTATTAATAAATCGATTCGATTAAAGAAAAAAATTCCATTATTTAAAAAGTATGTAAAAAAAATAACAACTGTAACTATAATAAATATACCAGTAATTAAAATTTGTTTGTTACGATCTTTATACTATACTTTATTCTCTATGAACCATATTCTATACATAATACTCTAATAAATTTCAAAATAACACGCATTTACGTTAAAACTAGCTCGAAATACCAGGAACGGAGTGAAACCGAAGTGTATGGCTTAGTCAAGAAAGAAATGATGTACGTTCCCAAAATCTAATTTCCGATTGGTCAGCGTGATCATAATTATCATGTATTGCAAATTCCTTACGTCTTAAGATGTCACTGATAACACTAATGATAATACGTACTACTGTACTAAAATACAGAAATATGATGTAATTTGATAAAAAAAATTTATTAGACTTTTAGATTATTATTTGTGCCGATCATTTCAAAATAACAGACCAAAATTTTTTAGACGCATTACTTTAACGTAAATAGTAAATTTTTTTAGAGCTGATACATACAGTATCACAGAACGCACGTTGATTTAATTTTTGACAAAGTATACTGTATTTATTGAGATTCCCAATTCTGAAGTTTTTTGATCTTTTTCATCATAAATTTTAGTTATTGAATATATTGTGTTATTTAGTTACTCTATTAGTCACACTTGTATCCCGTTCCTGGTTTTAGCGTGACAACGTCGCGCAGCTACCTGATTCACGAGCAAAATCTAACAATTTAAATTACTGTATTAAGTCCGTCATTATCAATTCGTCATTATGCTTATTTAAATGATTAATCTAATGTTGCTGCGAAATTTACTTCAAGACAAGCAAATAAAATGCATCTAAAAAATCAGGGGATCGACAATCACTCTGCATTGGACTAGCGCCGGGTGGTAGGACAATAAGAACTCACGTTAGAAGAAAAGGTAAACGGACCTAATAAAATGCTAAAAACAAGGGCGAAAGTCCTTGTACAGTACAGGAAAAAAGAAAGATGATGGAATCAGAGAAGGCAAAAAAAGAGAGGAATAAAGCAAAACACATGATACTAGATCGAAAGACAGAAACATGGAAAACGAAAGTCAAGATCCTATAATAGAGCTGAAAAACACAGGATTAAAGGAAAATTGGGTTCAGGAAGCTTTAACTGACTTATCAATCCTCAATATAAGCTGGGCAGATAACACAGAAGCCACTTATGAAAAGGTGGTAGTCTAGGCCAAAGCAATTTAATAAAGCAGTGGAAGATCGGAAGATCTCATGGTAGATCAAATGGAAGGTTCTGGAACAAATCCGGACAACGTGACGAATGACGTTGGATCAGATGATTCAGAACGAACAATGGAGATGCTACGAATTGAAGAGGAGAAGAGCAACAAATTAACAGGAAAAAAGAAAACCGGGATTCACTAATAAGGCAATGGTCAAGTCTCTTTACAAAAATGCAAAGAGGCAAAGCCACATATATAGCAGCACCTACAAAAGGATCAATCAAAACTAAGAATAATAACGCTTTAATTTTAAATATTAAAAATTTGGTAAACATCCTACTATATGAAATTATACTTGCTTTATACAATCAGTTAGGTGACAAATTTATTGCTGCAAATCCTCACTTTACTAAAGAAAAGATCAGACTTAGAAATTATTTTTAAGGATGAAGAAAGTCTACAAAAATATACAGTAGATAGAATAGTCAAATGCTATTTGGTTATATTCCAATCAGTCTTCAAAGAACTATCTTTTTAGTTAAATTATGTAATGTTTCTTTTGGGAAAAAGAAATCTATTTCTAGATATATCAAGACAGCAATGGAAGACTTTGAAACTATTGTGTCAATCAAACCTCTGTATATAAGAGTACCCCAATATTGTTAAACCAATAAGTGGTTGTGTATGACAGTACAGATGATTCTTAGATAGCAGAAAGGCTTTCTTGCCATACTCACATTTGGGATCAAAAGGTCACAATAGAATAGAAAGAAGACAAAAAGTATGCTTTTACTGTGATAGAAAGGGCCACATAAAGGCTGACTGCATGTAGTTTAAGGAGGCAGTTGAATTGAGAAAATAGTACAAAGAATACAAACAAGGTCAAAGAAAAAAAAAGTAGTAACTTAGTAAATCCATCTTTAAACACAAGCAACAATTTATATAAAGTAGCAGAAACAACAAAAGAAAGCAAAGATAGCAGGGAGACGAATAGTAAAGGAAAGAAAGGTGAAGACTATACAAAAACTGGCTGCTGCTTTAAAATTTGGCAAAGTTTTACTCTTAAGTTATAACTGCATAACCCTTCAAACAAGAAGTTTCCAAATACATCAACTTGCCTAAAAAAAACCTTATTAAAAAGAATTCAAGAAAACATACCTATCTATCTTCAAGATTTAAATTGAGGAGATCCAGAAGAACTATTCATCTCCATCAAAATTTCTGGTGGAGATTGGGATATGAGATTTTCTAATTCTTGTCAAAAACTACTTGGGTGAATGCACAAAAGGAATTGAATATGCAGATACTGGAAACCTATTATCAAATGGGGTTATTCTCACTGAAAAGAAATAGAATAAAACAGCTAGAAAAAAACTGAATTCTTATTTTATACTAGAGAAAAGAAAGTGTATATGAAAAATTTCCAAAAGGGTATACTAATTATTTGTTGCCTATAAAGAAGGATATTTGCATCTTGTAGAACATATATTAGTATACTAGAGAAAATGTTCGACAAAGACTTTACTGACAACTTGTTAGCACTCAAGCATAAAGGCAAGAAGAGTTATACTGCCCATTAGATGATTTACAGGATATCAGCAAATTTATATGTGTAAAATATTTTGAAAATAATTGTGTTATGCAATATCTTTCGAAATATTTCAAAAATAATTTTAAAATATTTTGATTTTAAATATTTCAAAAACATTTTTGAAATATTTCGAAATATAAATATTGAAATATTGTGAAAATATAAAGTAATATTCAAAAACACAAAATAATATTAAATAATTTCTAAATAATGTACTGTTGATCTACAAAAAGTAATCCTATCAATACTTTTCATATTTAATTTTCAATAACCTGCCATTTCCTAAAACAAATGATTATGTTCTGGGTACATTTGAACCAACCCAGGATCAAATATCCAATTCTGGATTATTTGAATCAATCTGAGTTCAAATGATACCATTTATAGTTTTTTTAAGCTTTCAACCCATTTAAATAATATTATTTCAAGTTCCAACTTGGGATCAAAATGATCCAATCTGGGATCAAATGATCCAATTTGTGGTTCAAATGCACCTATTTCTTCAGGTTCATTTGAATTCAACCCAGTTTCATATGATCATATTCCCAGTGCATTTGAAATTATATCGTGACATTGAATGATAACTTTTGAATAATATTACCAAAACTTGCTAAATATAAATATATTTCAAATATTTTGAAATATTTTGAAAACATTTAAAATAAAATTCAATTAGACAAATGAGACAAAAAGCATAAAAATTTTAATAATAAAACTTTATTTGATTAATAATTCCCTTAATTTTCAATTATTATATTAGAGCTAAAACTTTTAAAGTAATTGTCATGAGCAGTTTTATTAATTGAAAATAATTTCAAAAGTAATATAAATGTAATTCAAATAAATTTAAAATAATTTAATTTTTTAATAACGAATCAATATTTTGAATATATTCAAATTAATTAAAATATATCTGAAAATAATTAATTAATATATGTATATATTTTAACTAATTACACAGATTAAAATGATAACATTCTCTGTTTATTTGAAATCATTGCAGATTGAAAAGATAAAGTTTGAATAATGTTAACAAAATTTTCAAATTTAATATATTTCAATATTAGTGCAACAGTTTGAATATTTTGAAATTATTTAAAAATAAAATTTAATTATACGAATAATAAATAAGACAAAAAGTATAAAAATTTAATTATAAACCATTTTTTATTTACATTTAATAATTTCCTTAATTTTCAATTATTACATTAACATGTGTATTGTTAATTGAAAAAACTCAATTACATAAAAATATAAATAAAAAATCAGAAATGCATTTATTGAACAAAGGAACTATGTACAATATGCATTTACTATAAATACTCATTTGTTTTCAAAGCAGATTAAATTTTATTAAAATATTCTCTCATTTTTAAATATTGTATAAATAATATTAAATTTAAAAATGGAGCTAAAACAATCATTGTAAGCAGTTTTATTAATTGAAAACAATTTCAAAGTATTTAAAATCTAAATAAAAATGTAATTCAAGTAAAATTAATAATTTAATTTTTAATAATAATAAAATTATCAAATATTTTGAATATATTCGAATTAATTAAAATATATCTGAAAATAATTAATTAATATATGTATATATTTTTGACTGATTGCACAAATTCAAATAATCATATTCCTGGTTTATTTAAAATTAATGTGAGTTAAAATAATAAATTTTGAATAATGTTAACAAAATTTGCAAATTTAATATATTTTAGTATTTGTACAATGTTTCAAAATACTTTGAAACCATTTAAAATAAAATTCAATTAGATGTGACATAAGTATAAAAATTAAATACAAACTTTTTTATTTATATCTAATAGTCCCTTTAAATATATTAGAATATGTATTGTTAATTGAAAATCTCAATTACATAAAAGTATAAATTAAAAATTAGGAATGCATTTGCTAAACAAAAGAATAATGCACAATATATATTTACTATAAATAGTCATTTGTTTTTACTATTTTAAAAGTATTTAATAATATAAAAATAAGTATAATTCTAGTAATTTATTTTTAATTAAAATAGAATTAATGTAAATGTACCCTACGGGTACATTAAATTTTTTGTACCCTTTATTTTGATCATACAATATTACAAAACCCGTAATAATGATATAGGTTAGGGTTAGAGTGAAAACTATATTAGGGTTAGAGTTTGGGTTTGGCTATTATTTAGTAAAATCGCTCAAAGAAAACTTTTTATTAATGCACAGAAGGTGGTTTAGTATGCAATTTCTTGCGAAATAGGCGATTTTTGTCAAAACAAACATTTGTTTTGAATTTTTCTGATCATATAACATTACACCTGATCTTAAATTCTATGGCGATCTTATAGGGTACATATAAATAAACTCATTAAAATATATTCGAATAAAATTTTTTTTTATCTTTACAATCATACTCTATTTATTAGATACTATTAAATCATAACAAACCAAATTACAACAAAGAAGTATTTACTACTATAATAGGCCACAACCTGGCTACCACAAAAGTGCCCAAGTAGAAGTGTTGCACTAGTATTTATCAAACAAAAGCTACTATGATCTTTTGCCATAAGTAAATCTTTCAAATATAATGAGGTACCCAGCTATGGGCATCCATAAATAACATTATACAAGAGGGGTTGGACGAACGATAACGTTTTTCTCAATAAGTAGGGGAAAGGTCAAAAAAATATAACATAATTTTTTTAGAAAAAATTAGCTAAAAATTGAACCAGTGGTCCAAATTTAATAATTTTGGTACCATTCGATTCACTTAGTGAGAGGAGTCGAATGGTATCAGTTTCATTTCATTTGGATCACTGAATCAATTTTTATTGGCTAAATACTATTGGTTATTATGTTTTCTTATAAAATTACTAAAAAATCAATAGTTTTTTGTGAATAACTATTGATCCAGTGATCCAAATGAAATGATTTTGGTATCATTGGATTCGTCTCACTGAGATGAATGAGACGAATCAAATGGTACCTAAATCATCCAAATCGGAACACTGTGTCACAATATATTCAAGTTTTTGTAAAATTTTATATATAAACATACGGATTTTGAAATTTTTTTTATATAGTAGAAGGGGGTCCAGCGCTACTATAAGGGGGTACATAACGTTATTTATGGATGCCCCCTACCACTTTATGATTCACTTCTTAAAAAAACTTCATCTCTGAGCTTCTCATAAAATAAAGAAAATAAAAGAGGAAACACTTAAAAGGGGCAAGACTATTTAACGAAACCCAACAAGCAAAACCAAAAAAGAAAAATCTACACAAGACAAACCAAGAAAAAAATCAAACAAAAAAAGAAAACCACAGATAAAGAAATAAAAGAATGAAAAATGAAGGTGCTACTACGTCTACAACACAACGACAATAAAAATTATATAACAATGCATAAGCAAAGCTCATCAACTTGTTATATGTATGTAATAGAAAACCATATCCAGAATAAATAAAAATTTTCCACATGCCCTTCTGATTCTAATACCTATTTGTTTGTAATCAAAGCCACACATGATGGTCCAGGCCAAAACTAGGAACTATTCCCAATTTAAACAAAGTAAACACTCTGATCTTTTGAAAAAGGTAAACTAAAATGCCCACTTTTTGGCGAAAATTTCATAAAAATTCAAAGGGGTAGAATGAGAGCATAAAGATGGTACCAAACATAAGAGAACTTGTAAGAGTTATGCTATACATAATAACATATTGCAAAACTAAACCCCAGTGTCCAAGCCTGCTACTTCTTCGCTCAATAGCACTAAAACACAGACTGAAAAACTATCTATCAAGTCTGTCTGAAGATGTCCCAGGTTCCTTCTTCCTGCGGTGTTTCAGTTCCCCAATAGATAGCCTTGAGTTCCAATTGCTATTTAGTAGAGACAATTTACTATTTTATATGTTAAATATACAGTTTTCATAGATCGGCTATTTGGAAAATTTGGTACAGGTAAGGGGGATTCCAGAAATCAGCTAATTTTTTTTTACGAGCCCACCTCACCCTACCCCCACTCCCACCTGATACCCCAATCAGCCAATCAGATTTTATGATTATTAAAAAGTTAGATATAATATTAATAGTAAATAACTTTTGATCTACTGGGCCAATTTCGATGATTTAACTATCAAAATAATCTTAACAATGAGAGGATTCTAGCAAGCCCAAAATCATTAAAATCTAATCACTGGATCCTAAGATCAGAATAGATTTGTGTTACTATAGAAGTTTTATAATTTATTAAAAAATTATAAACCATTTATAGTAACACAAATTCATTCCGATCTCTGGATCCTGTGATTGGATTTTTATGATTTTGGGCTTGCTAGAATGCTCTCATTGAGCTGATCATTTTGATATTTAAATCATCGAAATTGGCCCAGTAGATCAAAAGTTATAAAAATCCAATCACAGGATCCAGAGATCGGAATGAATTTATAAATGGTTTATAATTTTTTAAAAATTATAAAACTTCTATAGTAACACAAATCTATTCCGATCTTAGGATCCAGTGATTAGATTTTAATGATTTTGGGCTTGCTAGAATCCTCTCATTGAGCTGATCATATTGGTAGTTAAATCATTGAAATTGGCCCAGTAGATCAAAAGTTATTAACAATTGAAAATTAATTTTCAATTGTTAATAACTTTTGATCTATTGGGCCAATTTCGATGATTTAACTACCAAAATGATCAGCTCAATGAGAGAATTCTGGCAAGCCCAAAATCATAAAAATCCAATCACAGGATCCAGAGATCAGAATAAATTTGTGTTATTATAAATAGTTTATAATTTGTTTAATAAATTATAAAACTTTTATAGTAATATATATCTATTCTGATCTTAGGATCCAGTGATTAGATTTTAATAATTTTGGCTTGCTAGAATCCTCTTATTGGGAGGATCATTTTGGTAGTTAAATCATTAAATTTGATCCAGTAAATTAAAAATTATTAATTATTAAGGGTAGAGTCCAATATTGATCATTTTCATATAAAATTGATGTACGAAAAAAATTTACATAGGTATTACAAAAACGCTACATATAAAAATTTTTAAATTGCAATCAATTTTAATCAAAAATTGGTGGCGCATAGATCAAAACCTTCCTTTTATAGTAGTGAAACTTTAAACGCTTGGACTATTTAAAAAAACCTATATTTATATATCATAAAGTTCTCTGTAGTGACACAAAATCAATGATCCTGATTGGTTTATATTATATGATTTTTGTAACCAATTTGTAATACCCGCCCGATCTTTAAACATGTGTTTTTCTGTGAGGATTTAACCAATTTTAATAATTTTACTACTATTAGAATCAGAAAAACCTATTCTATTAAAAATTAACGTAGTTTATTTAATATAATATTTTTTAATTTTAAAAAGAAAAAAATTTTACCATTTGTTTTATATATAATTTGCAAATAGTGTACTCTACCCTTAAATATTGTTAATAAATCTATAATTTTGGTCAAAAATAATTTTGTAACTTTGGCCAGAATTATAAAATTTTGGCCAGAATTATACCTGATACTTCAGCTGACCCCTCACCCCCTGAAATCAGCTGATTTCTGGAAGCCCCCTAATCGCCAGAAAGAGTTGATTTTTGGTGGAATTACTTGATATTCAAATAAATTAAAATACATTTGAAAATATTAATTGTATATTTTTTCTGATTGAATACATTAGACGAATGTTTTTAAATAGTTTAATGAATATGTAAAAGCAATTTGATTACATTAGAAATTTTTTGATATTAATTGAAAATATTTAAATACAGGTGATATTTTATATTCTCTCTCTTCATTGTCTTTTTTATCCAATTCATAAACATCTAAAATATTCTATACTTTATTTATTTTATATATTTATTTTACCTTTAAACCTTTTTAAACATTTCACATATTTTCAAATTAAACCTCCTATTTTACAAAATATTTAATCTAACCTGAACCTCTCTCTCTATCTCTTTCTTTCTATCTCTTTATCTCTTTTTCTTTTTATTTCTCTCTCTTTCTATCTTTATAAATCTCTTTTTCTATTTCTCTCTCTCTCTATCTTTCTCACTCTTTATATATTTTTCTCTCTCTATTTCTCTCTCTCTTTATATATATATCTCTCTATCTTATCTCTTGCTCTATCACTTTATAAACTAAAATATTTAAAACTTTTTGCAACTTTCACAAATTTTTAAATGTTCTAATAATTTTTTGTATATAATATTCACTAAATCTTCAAAAAAAAGCAAGACAACCCAAAAAAATCACAACAAATTAAGCTATCTTTGCTGGAATTCTTGCTGGCACCTGATACCACTGTAAAGAAAACTAAAAGATCTGCTGAGCATTCTATTGAATTAAGAGGATTGCCTAATATTCAAATTAATTCAAGATATTCTAAAGCTATTTAAATTTATAACATTTTTCTTATTTCATTAATTTACTATTTATAATATTTTTAATTGAATTTTTTATTTAAAATTATTTTAAGAAATATCTAGTAATATATTAGGAGCTATAATAGATAAGCTTAACAAGCTATCTGAAAAAATGAGTCGAATTAAAAGGCGCTTATTTAAAATGGATGATAGGATTCTAAAAGTTTCGACTTAGCTCACGAAAGCTATTTTATAAAATGTAATTTTTATTTTTATATCTTAATATTTTAATTTATTTAATTTAATTTAAAATAATAAACTATTTTTATATATAGCAGTCATAGGACATGTCCTTAAAAAATGGCCCAAATGTTGTCTATAATAGAAATTATAGACATGGATTAGAAGATTCTCTTTGATCTTACTTATTAACTTAAAATTAAATTTTTTGGGAATATAGAACAAGGGAAGTAGAAAAAATTGAGCTTAAAAATCGAATTAAAATTTTGCCAATTTTGCACAAAACGAAAATGTAACTTTGCCAAAAACAAATATTTTCTAATTTAAGATGATGAGTATATGTAAAATCATGCCCTGAACAACTTTACTTAGTTGACTAAAGTAGGTTACCTTGTAAGAAAAATGGGTTACCTATGTACTAAAGTTAAAATTTTTGAGTTTTAAATATAAAATATTTTTTTTGATTAGGTAACCTACTTTGGGCCCTTAAGCAAAGTTGTTCGGCACGTGGTTTTACTTAATTTAGAGCTGCCGTGCGTTTTTTCAGACCTTTTACTAAGCGAAAAATGGGTTTAAAGTTGGGAAAAAAATTTTTCTAAAAAAAAAAATTTTTTTTAGAAAAAATTTTTTTTCCCAACTTTAAACCCATTTTTCACTTAGTAAAAGGTCCGAAAAAACGCGCAGCAGCTTTAGATCGAGTAAAATCACGTGCCGAACAACTTTGCTTAAGGGCCCAAAGTAGGTTACCTAATCAAAAAAAAATGTTTTATATTTAAAACTCAAAAATTTTAACTTTAATACATAGGTAACCCATTTTTCTTACAAGGTAACCTACTTTAGTCGACTAAGTA
>QKWP01000924.1:175070-194632 GCA_003550325.1 Gigaspora rosea | reverse complement strand
ACGTTAAAAAATTAATGGATTTTTACGAAATTTTTTTAAAAAACTTTTTGAAAAATAGCTCTATTACCATGTAGAGCTAGTTGAGAGCTTCAAGTTAAAAAAAAATTATATATATTTTTGTTTAATAGTTATGCTAATAAATGTAATTTAATTTAATATTTAAATATATGACCTATAAAAAATCCGAAATTAATGATCTTCATATATTACCCTAACTAATGTTTGATTTAATTATTTGAGGCCCCCACCCTATTGTCACACCTATATTTTTTAAGGTTTAGTTTGAATTCAATTTGAATATAATTGGCTAGTTAATCAGAGATGTAAATCTATCTATATAATTAATAATATACCAACCGGTCGAGCAGTTTGCATCTAAAGACAATTGATTTTCATTTAGACGATCTTCCTCTTGTGAATTAACTGATTAAAATTTTTCGAGCACCTGACTACCATTATAAAAGTACAGTATAAAGTCACCGGCAGAATAAACGATCTGTAAAAACATGCATTTTCTCTCTTTTTTCTCTAGGTCAAAAACTTTGATTACACCTTTTCTTCCAATTTACGTACCATTTATACCTATAAAATCACAACACATAAAATTTTTTCATATTTATAAAAAAACTTATAATCCTTCTCGGCACTATTTACATGTTCGACAGAATGGAAAACTTTGGCATTCAAAATTAGCTATGATTAATGTTTCTTCAAGTGATAAAACAGATTCTGAAAAAGTTGGACCATTTACTAAGCTGGAACAATCATCACATAAAAATATATCTTTTCATGGTTTAATTTTATCAATTAAACAATATGTCATTACTGCTTTTATGCCCAAAGATTTTCATGACTCTGTAACTAAAGATTATTGGGGCTTCGCGAAATGGCAATTTTTTCATAATGTTGCCGGATCTGTCACTGGAGGTATTATTTCTTTAGTTATGATTAATATTATAAAACCGTTAAATTTTGATCTTCTAATTTATTATTTACCTTATATTAGTTTTATCGACGCAATCTTTAATTTACGCCATGGGACTAGGTGCAAATTCAATCCCTGTGCGTCAAGTGTCATTACTTATGTCATTACTTCAATACAATAATACCGTATAAGCGCGACATAATCTCATCTGCGCGTTATTTAATTGACCTATGTGTTAATTCGATTATGCCCATGTGCATTATTTCGAAAAATCCTGGACTTAATATTTTAATAACGCACATTTACATTGGCATTATATACCGAAGAAATAGCTGTTATTATTATGAGATACATTTCTGTCAACCAAGTTCCTATGTACAATATTTCAGCTTGCGCGTTATTTTGGTGTTAATTGTGTATGCCATTTTTAAAGGATCTGATTCCAAAATAACGACCATAAGCATTATTTCGCGCCTATACGGTATATGTGATTTACGAACGACTGTGGTTACTGGGTCAGTACCATTCTAATATATCAATTTCATTCGTGAAGCTCGCTGCAGCATTAAATTGGATCATAAAAGATGGCTTAGGTCAACTAGGTGGTGTAATCTATGCTGCAACTATCAACAACCGTTTTGATTCTGAGCCAAAACGTTATCGATTTCAATCGACTGTTCTTATGCAATGGGCTTCTTTACTTGAATTGTTGGCTCCTTTATGGCCGGGAATATTTTTAATTATCGCTTCGATTTCAAATATTGGTAATAATCTATTTTATTTTTTTGTAATTAGGTTCATGTTTAATAAATTGAATTATATAAATCCAGGAAAAAATGTTGCATGGCTTGCTGGCTCTGCGACTCGGTAAGCTCTTAACTATACACGTTGGCAAAATCCCAAATTACTATAGTTTGGGATTGTCCACGCCCAAATCCCAAATACATCCCAAATTAATTTCTCAATAACTTTATTAATAATCTTTGTCTAAACAAATAGTAGATATTCTTATTGTTATAGATAATATAATTGCAAAATTTTAAACCTACTTTTTTGATTTAATCTTTTACAAATAGCAATTGTTTTTTTGAATTTGGGATTTGTCCGTGTTTTGCCAGCAAGTATAACTCTTAACTCTATACGAAAATATCTTCCTAATGCATACCAAATCTCATTTGACCATTTCATTCAACTCAGTGCACAAATGCACAAATCTTTTGCTTTAAGAGAAAAGTAAGTATACCTAATCTTTTAATCATTTTCTAAACGCGATAATTATTTAATTTTAATAATAATTATACAAATAGTTTGGGTGATATTACTGGGAAGTCAGGGTCACAGAGTACGGCAGCAGGTCTGTTTGGTATGTAATATTTTATAATTTTTCAATTACAATTAACATTAATAAATTTTAAGAACGTTAGTGTTGCATTTTACATTTCATTTTGTCTCATTCCCCTTGATTGACAAATCAAATTTCGAGACCAAATATTGAAACAATCGTTCTATAAAAACAGAATGCAAGTTTAATATCAGGGAAGGTAGTGCGATTTTTTTGAAATAACGTTACACCTGATTTCGAGGTTTGATCTAATCTATCATGAGAATGAGACAAAATGAAATATAATGAATAGGACGCGACAAATAAAATAAGTAATTCCTAACTTTAATATATATAGGAACTGCCCTTGGTGTTATTATCAGCGCTTCCATTACAACGTATAATACTTCTCAGTCGATCGTTCCAATCATTGCTTGCTTTATTCCATTTTCAATTTTCAGCATTTATTCAAGCTATTGGTCTAACCTTTATGTGACAACAAACACTCTTAATGTTCCTCGTGCGGAAATGATTTTATATGACTTTTTAAAACAGCTTGATGAAAGATCCCTACCAAATAAGAATATCATAAAAGATTTTATACCGACACCAAAAAATATATCATCAAGAGAAATATTTATCAGTTTTTATCGCTCTTCATTTGATGTACCTCTGGTGATTGAACCCGTTTTACATCATTACACTTCACAAGAATATGCAAGTAATTTGCTTACATCTCTAACACATAAAGGATTCATTCATTCTGAAGAATATTACATTTTTCATGCACAAAATCGCAGATCTGACAAACAGCATGTTGCACTTTGGTTTTCACAGAATGCAAAATCAAAAGATATGATTAAAGGGTTTTATCATGCATGTGCAATAAGATATTTATTAAAAGGTCATGATTTTTTTGGGTCTGATAAAGATTATGAAGATTTCATTCTTAATATTATAAAAAGTTCTCATGAATGGGTGGAAGATTCATTTGAAGATTTTTTAAAAGTTCTTATAAAAAAAAATTGGGAGATTGAACATACTTTTTTGACGGATAAAAATAATCGTAGATTATCTGTAGAAAAATAATTCTATAGCACTGTTATAAAGCTTGATTCTTTCTTTTTTATTTAAGTCTTTCAAAGTAAATATTATGAGAAACAGAAAATCTGATCAAGTCTAAATATGCTAACAATTAGCTTATTTTACAATAATACAGCAATGTGTAATTTAATCGCTAAATTAAAACTAATACAATTGCATCATTACTATTATTTTATTTTTTCTTCATCTTAGCTTATATTAATAAAGCATTTTTATCTTTTTTTTTGCTTATACATCATCACCTTCGCTCCAGCCCAATTAAGAAATATATAGAAATATTGAATAGCATATTTTTGAAATAATTTTTATACTCACCATTTAAAACCAGTGAAAAATCATTGTAAATCGTGTACTATTTATTTTGGAATCTAGAGTTTTCCAAAGGAAATTTCTTTGTATATTATGTAGAAGCTGTAGAGGAGAGAATTCCGGTCATAATGCGTTAAAGTCGATCCAGTAGATCGTGAGATATGTGCATTTTAATCTTCGCGACTATATGTTTCTTGTGTAAACAAAAAAGTAAACAATATAGTCGCGAAGATTAAATGCCCATATCTCACGAACTACTGGGCCGATTTTAACATTTAACCGCCATGATGACCAGAATTCCCTCCTCTACAAATTTTACATAATACACAAGGAAGATTCGCTTAGTAAAAAAGGGTTCCTTTGGAAACTCTAGATTTCAAAAATGTCAAAATTTAATTAAAAATCACCTTATTTTCATGGAAAAATTACATTTTGATTTGCAAAAAATTCATTTCGATTTGGTTACGATCAATTCTCTACAAGTGCACTTTTCTCCAATAGTGCGCATCATTTGATTATAAGACTTCTCTATAAGTGCACATTTTCTATTAGCGATGGGTGTACTTATGTGTCCCTGATTCTGACTCGATTATAGGTCCCCGCCATGACTATATTCGAACACTACTATAAATTTAAAAAATGTGATCGACCTATTATAGATTCGAATTATTATAAGTTGTGTAAAGTCCGCAACAAAATTAGTTACTGCTTATAAATAGATTCGCGTATATAGGTTATATAAAAGGTACTTGTCATAATATGATTCGCTTTATTATATATTTTTTTTATTTTTTTTTTNTTTTTTTTTTTTTTTTTTTTTTTTTTTTTTTTTTTTTTTTTTTTTTTTTTTTTTTTTTTTTTTTTTAGAGAGCGTGCTGCCACTTGTTGTAGGTAAGGCGTGAATGTTGTTGGTAAGGCGTCACTTTTTACCAGTGCAATATCGTGTTTGTTTGTGCTATATTGTCATTTTGTTAGTGATAGTTTATTTTTTTTTTCTTTATTGTTGTTTCGTTGCATCTTTTTTTTATAGTGTTGTTTCGTTGTTGGTGTCAGTATCTTGTTATGCGCAAGGTGTCGTAACCGGTAGAAAGTGCTGTAATTGATAGGTTTTTTAAGATTAGAAATAGGATTAGATAGTCATGTGAGATTAGAGTAGAGGTGCGGGATTAGTGTTAAGGTTAATATTGGTAGAGGTATGGGATTAGTGTTAAGGTTAGTATTGTTAGAGGTGCAGAATTAGTATTAGTGCGAGTTTGAGTTTTAGAAATAATTTATGTAAATGAAAATATATAGAAAAATAAATATGAAATAATAAAATAATTATTAGAGATTGTACCCGTTGGGAAAACCTCTACCCGGTTACTATTAAATTACCCGGATATCCGGATAAATTACTATTTTACACAATTGCAAGTTCTATCCGGGTACAATCACTAATAATTATACAATCAATAAAAAGGATACCATATTATTATTATCGTCAAAAATTTTCTTTAAGAAAGTTCAGTATAGGTGGTAATATTTGACCCTGTGCTTGTTATTAATAAACAAAATAAATCTGTTAATAAGATTAATTTAAAATAAATAAATAAAGACTGTTGCTAACTTTCACCCTAGGTGATATCACCTAGTTTGGAAGTCGGGTCGGAAGTCAGGTCGGGAGTCGTGTCGAGAGTCGGTCCAAAGTACGAGAACATACTGGGACGTAAGATCGAATTTCCGTTCACGTGATCTTCAATCAGCAGCTGGCCAATTAAAATCAGGATCGGTATAACATAAAAAATTTTTTTTTTTTTTTTTTAAAAAGCGAGGTCTTTCCTCTATTCCTTTATTTGATTTAATGTTAAATTTACATGTTAATTATAACTTGAATTTTACATTGTTCATAGGGAAAAGGGGATAGAGCTATTTTACTCCAGACCTAAGTCTTTACTAGTTAGTAACGTAAAGAAAATTAAAATGAACGCTTTGCTGTCACCTCCGCTCCACTCCTTTATCCTAACCCATACCCTAACCCTAAACTTAACCCGAACCTAACCCTAACCCTAACCCAAATCCTAACTATAGATGCTGGTGAAATTAAATCAGAGTGGTGAAATGATTTCACCATTTTACCAATCACCAATCGGTAATGGTGAAACTGGCGTAACTGGTAAATTGGTATAATTGGTGTAATTGGTGAATTGGTGAATTGGTGAATTGGTGAATTGGTGAATTGGTGAATTGGTGAATTGGTGAATTGGTGAAATGGTGAATTGGTGAATTGGTGGAATGGTGAAACAGCGGAATGGTAAATTTCCAGAGTCTGGAATTATTTTAGCCTGGAATTCGGTTAGGTTTTTGTTCAAGTTTTTACATTTTATGTTTTTACAGGCACACTTTGAGGTCAGAACTATTAACTGTTTATAGGACTGACCAATTCACCATTTCACCAATTCACTGTTTCACCAATTCACCAATTCACCATTTCACCAATTCACCGTTTCACCAATTCAATTCACCATTTCACCAATTCAACAATTCACCAATTCACCAATTTCACCAATTCACCAATTCACCAATTTCACCAATTCACCAATTTCACCAATTCACCAAAATAAAATTTTGGTGTAATTCTGGTGAAACTATTTCACCATTTCACCTGGTGAAATGGTTTAATTTCACCAGCATCTATAATCCTAACATTAATTTTTTTGTTACGTGAATAGAAATAGAAATCGATCTTATGCTCTGTCAATTTCGGACAATAAGTTGAAAAAAATTTTTTTTATTAAATAAATCGAACTTGAACTACATCAGTATATTATCTAACTAGCACTAATTTTAACCCCATACCCTAACTCTAACCCTATAGGACAAAACATATCAAAATAAACCAAAATTTCATCATCAGCCGATATTAAAAAAACCTTGTACCGAAGTTATGTAAGAATCGGTACCGTAGTGATGACACCAAAGCGACAATACCAACTAATGACACTAGCGACATACACCAACAATGAAAAACATCAAAACCTTATCTAAAAGCCAAGAAAATGAAGCACTACTAAGCGCCACACCAACAAATGATGGCCAAGAAAATTTAAGGCACTAAAAAACAACGATGCAGCACTAAAAAAGAAAACATACCAAAAGTGAAATGCCACAAACTAAAAAAAAAAAAGCTCAATGTAAAAGCATTGTAACTATACACTAATGATCTAACCACTAACTAACGGCACAGCAAGCAATGCAATTGTCTAAATGAAGCAACAAGTGCCACCAACAAACAATGACCAAGAAAGACGCGACACTAAAAAAAAAAAAACGTTCAAAAGTAAATGCATTCTAACTATACGATACTAAAGCAATGACACCAAGCGACGACGACACCAAAGCAACAATGACACCAAAGTAATGATACCAACTAATGACACTAGCGACAACAAAACTGTTATCTAAAAGCCAAGAAAGCGAAAGTTAATACTGACAATAAACTAAAAGCAACTACAGTAAAAAAAAAAAGAAATACTGTAAAAAAAAAAAAATACTTATAGATCTGATGTTGTGTAACTGGTGTGATCATGTAAACAATGATGATCACCCGACATAGGTGATATCACCTAGGGTGAAAATTATTTATAATCATAAATAAAATAATTTAAAATCAAATAAAATAAAATAACAAATTTTAAAAAAAAAATAGAAAAATAATTTAAAAATAATTTAAAAAACATATACAAGAAAAAAAATAAATAAAAAATAACGAATTAATAAAAAATAAAAAAAAAATTTAAAAAAAATTATAAAATAAAAAAAAACAATAATTTAAAAAAAAATTAAACAAATTTAAAATAAAAAAAATAAATTAAAACAAATTAAAAAAAATAAAATAATTTAAAAAAAAATTAAAATAAAAAAAAAAGAATATAAATAAATAAATTATATAAAATAAATTAAAATAAAAAAATGATTAATCATTTTGTAACCGTAGGTTACTGTAACCCGTAAACAAGATCAGGTGTAACATGACTATCAAAACAACTTTTCTATAAGAATAAACCTGTGCGATTAAGGTTAGGGTTAGTTTGAAGCTAGAGGTTAGAAAAGGCTATAGTATGTCAAAATTTAGCAAGGAATTTTTTTTGTTAGAACCTAAAAGGTAGTTTCCTATGTGAAATTTTAAGTTAGAAGCAACTTTTGGCAAAATGAACGTTTGTTTTGACTCTTTCCTAAAAAAAAACAAATTAAAAAAAAATAATAACAAATTAAAAAAAAAATAAAAACTAATTTAAATAAAAAAATAATTTAAAAAGTAGAAAAAAATAAAAGCAATTAAAATTAGGGAAATTATAGGCATCTCCCGCGAGAGATATATCTCCCGCCCGGCGTACCGATGCTGGATCAGGGGTCAGTTCATCCCGCACCCTTTATATAAACAATGATTATCAAAGATTGATAATCATTGTTTTTTTTTTTTTATTAAAGTATATTTTTTTTTCACTTGTTTACTAATTTTTTTTTTTTAGCTTTTTACCCTTCGCCGTAGGTATCATTGTCGTCGTTGGTGTCTTGTCGTTGCTGGTGTCGTGTCGTCGCTAGTGATGCCACCAAAATTGATTTTTGAAAAAGGCCTATTTCGTCTTCATTAGAGAAAATTAAAATTTTTTATAAGTAATATCAAATAAAATTTATATAGATATGTTCCTTATAATTTCGTCTATTCAAAAAAAGTATCAAATAATTTCGTCTTTCAAGTAAAATAGGTCAAAAACAATTTCGTTTTCAAATTTTAATTTTGGGTTTTAGAACCCGAAATGCTTCGTCCTCATGTATAGTCGTCGCTAGTGTCTCGTCGTTGCTGGTGTCTCGTCGTCGCTGGTATCTTGTCGTCGTTGGTGTTGTTGTCATCGCTGGTGTCTTTGGAGTCAGTGGTGTCGTTGTCGTTTGGTGCCGCCATTAGATTTCTTGAATTGATTTTGCGTTCTGATGACTAGTGGGGTGGTTCTGCAATGACTTCTAACTTTTTTGTGGATTTTCTTGTGCATATGAATCTCTGGCGTTTTTGTAGAATGAATAGTTTTGTATTCTTTTCCGGTGTTCTTATAAGTGGTTATGTACGTTTCCCACTATGAATTTGTTTTGGTGTTTTTAGTTCTTTACTGATCTTTTTTTCATTTTTTAGGCGTTCTTTCTTTATACGGGGCTTGTCTTGTTTTGCTTCGTTGGGTCTGGAAATTGCTGGGACGTGGCTTTTGATAAGTAATTAGTTTTCCTTTTTTTTCCTTTATTATTTTTTTTTTGTAATACTCCGGTATTTACTAACTATTCTTTTCTCTTTGGCTTGTTTAGATTTTGTCGGGCTGGAATCAGCGGCTCTTGGTGAGTAGTTTTCATTTGTTTTTTTTCTTTGTTATATTCCGTATTCGCTAAATGTTCTTTCTCTTCTTTGGCTTGTTTAGGTTTTTTAGGTTCTTTGTGATGTGAAATCGGCGCCAAGTTTTGGTGAAGTCGCCGTTGTTGATGTTATCGTCGGTGTGACAATATTGTTGGTTTTTGGGTTTTGTTGATTTCGTTGCACGCTTTGTGACTTGGAATTGGTACCAAGTATTAGTGAAGTCGCCGTTGGTGATGTTATCGTCTGTGTGATGATATTCATTAGTTTTTTGGGTTTTTTGATGTTTGTTGCATGCGTCGTGTGCCTTTTTTTTTTTTTTTTTAATAAAATTTATAATTGGTATGCGATGACGTTTAATAAATACGATATGATGTAAATATGATATATTGAAATAAATTAGCCGTGCGGGTGCGTATACATAGCACGATACATGAACGATTTTTTTTTTTTAATATAAAGTTTATATTTTGTTAAAGCTATTATTTTTGTTCCAGCCATTAGCTATTACAATCGTTCTCGAAATTTTGGCAATAATTATAAAAAGTCACATGATCAATCAATAAAATAAGAAAAAAATGCTTCGTAAAAAGTTATGCGGTCTGAAGTTGATTGGTGAAATAAAGGTCCAAGTAGTACAAATATGCATGGCTCGAGTAGTACTTCGGAATATGTGTCACGTGATATTCACGGGTTTTGATTGGGTAGGATATATATCTCCCGCGCGGAGATATATCTCTTGCGGGAGATGCCTAAAAGCTTCCTTAAAATTAAAACGAATTTAAATAAAAAAAAATAAAATAATTTAAAAAAAAACGAATTTATAAAATAAAAAAAAAATAATTAAATAAAAAAAAATAAATAAAATAATTTTAAAAAAAAACATATTTATAAAATAAAAAAAATTTAAATTGGTTACTTTTTTTATTTATAAATATATTTTTTTTTATGAAAAAATGTACTTGTCACCGGCGGTGACAGTAACCAGATTAGGGTTAGGGTTAGTTTTAGAGTTAGAAGAAGGTTTATTATATAATAAAACATCTTAAAAAGCATTTTTAGCTAGTAAAAAATATTGGGTTCATAGGCACAATTTGAAGTTATTGCGATTTGTAATTTTTTGAATTTTTTTGTCATACCTAATCTAGCAATTTGATTGGTTCAGAACTGTAACCACAGTTACAAATAGATTCGCCCTTTTTTATTTAATAAATTTAAAATATAAATGATTTAAATAAAAAAAAATTAAATTAAATAATTTAAAAAAAAATATTTTATTTTAAATTATTTTATTTACAGGTATTTTAAATTATTTTTTTTTATTTTTCTTGATTTTTTATTAAAAATTCGGTTTAATTTTAATTATTTTTTTTATTTTTCTTTAATACGCCTTTATTTATTTTATTATTTTAAACTATTGTTTATTTTAAATTTTTTTTTATTTTATAACACTTTAAACCCACTTTATCCATAGAAGAGTTTTAATTACAACGATTAGAAGAAAAAGGTACAAGAAAACAAGATGGTATGTATATATATGCTTTTTAATTATCTTTATTTACAAACTCAAACCCTCACTCATACTAACCTTAATACCTCTATCCTAATCTCATACGACTATCTAACCCGCACTAATAATAACCTTAATACTACAATCTAACCACTAACCCTATCCCTTATCTAACACTAACCCATCTATTAACAACAATTAAGCGCTATGACACAAAAGAAATGGCAAGAGAAGAGAAACAGCAAAAAAAAACAGCAAGAGAAGAAAAACGGCAAAAGAAACGGCAAAAAAAGAGAAACGGCAACAAGAAAAATGGCAAAAAAAAACGGCAGCAAGAGAAGACAAAATAACAACACTATAGAAAAAAGACTACAAATGAAATGCCAGTACAAGAAACTCAAAGACACAATGAAATAACAATAGAAGAAAAAAAAGTAAACCACAACCGATAATGAAACCAAAGAAAAACCAAAGAGGCGACAACACCAACGACGAATAGCGACGTTAAAAAAAAAAAAAGGTTGGTTAAAATAAAAAGTTATTGTGTATTTATTTTTTTTATGTTGATCTGTGAAACAAGAAAGTCCCATGTGATCACGTGATCCAATCTAAACTGAAGATCAGTTCCGAACTGGATCGGAGATCAATCGATCACGTGACCTGGAAAATCTCATCTATACCCAGTATTTGTTTTAGTATCCAGGCACTAGTTAAAGCGAAACAATAGCATGACACCAACAGTACTAGTATACTGCGAAATCAAGCAATACAAAAGTGAAATACCACTGATTGGCAACACTAGCAAGGACGACATAAACCAACAACAATATTGACAAAACGATTAAAAGAGAAAGTACAGTACTGTATTATTGCACAGGAGAAACATCGCTATGTAGTAAGTGGTTGAAAAAAAATATATTAGTCAACGATAAGTGAAAAAAAGCAAAGTGATGTGAAAAAAAATAAAAAATAGATATAGAACATCACCTATTTGTGTAACTAAAAGAGAAATTTTCAAACTTTCTAATATGGTGCATATTACTGTAATCGTATTACTGTAATTACTAAATCCAACTGATTATTTATTAACCGGATATCCAAAGGGTTAATCGAATATTTATTTATAAACATTTATTAACCAGATATCCACTTATTACATTAAAAACTGGTTTGACAAAACTATTATCCGATTAATGATTTTTTCGGTTCGGGTAATAGGTTATACAGTTAACCGAGTGATAGGTTGGAACCCTAATTATATATATTACAATTTTAAATATTTTTAATCAAGGTTTATGTAATTTAGCGCATATGCATTGTAATGCACCTATCTGATAAACCAATCAGATCGTAGGATCAGGTGTAATGTGAAATTGAGAAAAAATAGTGACCTTTTAAAAAATCGCTTGTGGTTCATAATTTTGCTTATGAAACCACTCTTCGTGCTCTAACAAAAAAAATTCCTTGCAAAATTTTACTATAAAATTTTTTTTCTCACCCACACACTATTCTATCCTCACCCTCACCCTAACTAACAAAAAAAACAGGTTATTTTAGTTGTTTTGATTTCACATTATACCAAATTATATGAGGTGCGCTACAGCGCACATGCGCAAAATTATTGAATTCTTTAATCAATATTACATATTTTATTTTTTTATTTTTTTTCGGCAGTCATGCTAATACTTTATTAAGAATTGTATTATCTTAATATAATAATAAAAATTATATAAAAAAACTACTCTTTTTATGACCTAAATTACAAATATTAGCTCACCTAGTTATTCAAAGAATACTATGTGTGATCTGCTATAGTGAGGTTTTTCTTATACTATATAGCTTTGTTCTAAATTGTATAATACTTTACAGAATGGTTCTCACAGCCTATCATAACTACCAACTATTTTTTCTACCAACTTGCTCGCTTGTCACTATTGATCCAAAGAGCTATCTCTTTTCTAACTATCTTCCAAACTTTATTTTCTGAAACTTCTTTTTCTTGTTCCTTCTCTTTTTTTATGTTCTGTACATTTTGTAACAAAATCTCATTTTCTTTCTTGTTTTTTTTCTTTCTTTTTTGCCTCTTATTACATTTCTCCTTTACTATAATATTTAGATCCTCCTCCCATTCTTTTATTAGCTTATATCTAGGAACTTATATTCTTCTATGTATAAGCTCTATCTATGTTTTCCATAAAGTAACTAGGAAGTTTATGGTTTGTTTGTTCGACCTAAAAAGTAGTCTCAATTCTTCATAATCTTCTGTTGTTATCAGACCTCTCATCTGACGTTCTCTTCTTCTTAACTTATCTTCTGTACTACCCTTTCATAAACTTACTAAAACCTCTTCTATTTTCTTTTCTATTTCTTCTATGTTTTCTGACTTTCGTAGACTTAGCTTTACTATACACTCTTCGAGATCCTTAAGTAGGTTTATTGATACTTTGCAACTTACGAGGTGCTCTACTGTTTTATTCTTCTTTTTGCATACTATACAGATAGTACTGTGATATATATTGGGGTTTTTTTGTTTAATGTTACTAGTACTAGTAGCAGGTTGTTAATACACTTTAGTTCAAAAAGCTGTAAGGGTGTTAATATATATTATGTAATATAATTTTACCCCCTCCCCCCTACATAAAAGAAATTTGTAAGATTTCAGAGACCCCCTTCCTCCTCTAAAATATTATGTAATATCTGTCACCACCCTAATATGGGCGCAGTCAATTAAGAGTAGGGTGTCAACAGCTGTGTCAACATTTCCAAATTCATATAAAATAGAATGTAAATTAACTTTGTATAACAATAATATATAATATCATGTAAACATCACATGATTTGACCAATCAGAATTAGCAATTTTTTGTACTATCCAAAAAAACCATATAGCGATCTCGGAGATTTTAATTATATATGAAGTTAATTTTTTTTAAAGCAATATATATTGCGCAACTTCACTATTAGAAACAAACTGGATTAAATTATATATTACATAAATTTAATACCAATTGGTTAAAATGTTAAAAAGTTTTATTAGAAGTATTTTTTTATTTACTATATAAAAATTTAATATACTATGTAGATCATATGAAAAATGATCTACGTATACCCTATCCTTAAAACATGTTTTATGGCTTTTTTTCCATTTTGAGAAAATCACATTTGAAATTTATCTATTATTAGTAGAACCTGTTTGATCTACATGAATTAGTCAATCATACAAGCTTTTTTCTATGACTATTAGCAAAGATCAACAAACTAATTTCTAAAATCTATTTTTAGTGTGTTTCTATTCACATACCGTATGTATTTAGAAAAATAGGCATTGACAAAAATTTTATTATATAAATTGAATGCTTTAAATGCTAAATTCTACAGTTTAATGCATGCTTTAATTGATAGTATTGTTGTGTTTTAATTGACCGCTTCCCATATGTTTTCTTCCATTGTGTAGTTTTGTACCCTTGTACTATTTTTAGTGATTTTGTAAAAAGTTGACCAATGTTGGAGCTTGGTACGTTCTTGATAAGTTGCATTGTTCTTTGCATATATAAAGGTCCATTCTGCTTTGTTAACTAATCTTGTAAGCATTTTTACAAAAGAGCGAATTGGTTTTTCGATTGGTTTCTTATCCCATTCATACTTTAGGGCATCCAGAAATAATGTTATACAAGAGGGGGAGATGTCTAACAAAATATACCATTTTTTCTTTTAAGTAGGAGTGGATCAAAAAAATATAATGCAATTTTTTTAGAAAAAATTGTCTAAAAACTATCCAAATTTAATAGTTTTGGCTCCATTCATTCGATTTGTCTCGGTGAGAGGAGTCAAATGGTACCAATTTCATTTTATTTGGATCACTGGATCAAAAGTTATTGACCAAATACTATTGGTTATTATGTTTTCTTATAAAATAACTATAAAATCAATAGTTTTTTGTAAATAACTATTGATCTAGTAATCCAAATAAAATGATTTTAGTATCATTGGATTCGTCTCACTGAGACGAATCGAATGGTACCTAAATCATCCAAATCGGATTACTGTATCACAATATATTCAAGTTTTTGTAAATTTTATATATAAATATATGGATTTTGAAAAAAATTTTTATATAGTAGGGGGGTCAAGCACTACTATGAGAGGGTACATAACGTTATTTATGGATGCCCCCTTATCTTGATATCTTTTATGCTATCTGCTCTCAGTACAAAGTGCTTTTGGCTATTAGCTTCTTTTTTGGCTTTTTTATTAGCTACTTCGTTAAAGATTTTTTCTGAGTGACCTTTAACTTTAACCTAATGAACTTTAAGTTTCTTCGTTCTTATTAGGCTAACTGCCAATGCTACTAATCTAGCATTCTTAATCTTTATCCATTTTCTTGAGCTTTTCGTTTCGAGACCCTTTTGAATTGCTAATATTGCTGCCTTGCTATCTGTTCTAATTTCTAAGCTTTTCTCATTTGGCATTATTAATAAAGCTATTAAAATTGTAATAAGTTTAGCCTGTGTTGAAGAGAACTATTTTCTGTTGAAAATGTCATCTGTCTAATACATTGACCCTTCTCATTTACCTGAACAATTCTATAGCCCATTTTCATTACATTTCTCATCTTTTTGTTTCAAGTGAGAATATATTATATTATCCAAGTGAAAATTCTGTTCTAAAATTCCTTCTAACTAGTATTTCATTTCCATATTTCCAACAATTCTATTTATACAATGTTTCTTCCAACTTTGCATTCTACTATAATATCTTCTCTACTTCTTATTGTTTGAACCTCTCTTGCAGGAATACTTTCCTTGCTATTTCTTTCCATAACCTTTTTTTAAAGTATGTACCTTAAATAACAATTAAAGTCCCTATACTGTTTTTTTGTTCAAATTTGTTATTACCTAAGATAGTTCATTTTTTAGTGATATTGTTTGAGTTACTATCAGGTTTTAAAACTGTGTACTTTTCATTTTCTGTTTCTATATCCATTTCCATATATTTTTGATTTTGATATTTTCTCTTGCTTTTTTCTTAACTCTTCCGATTTCTGGCTCTTTGTCAACTTGTTTTTTCTATAACACCCATTTTCTTTTTCTTTTGTCAATTACATATTTTTTATATATTATATTTTAATTATTATACATTCTTGATATTATTATTTTTACATTATTATATATTATTTTAACTACTTTTTGCACTTTTGTTGCATCTAATTCTATTACTATATACAAAAAACTAGTCCTACACACTTATTTTTGCTCACTTCGCAGTTAGTATTATTTTTGCTTCTTTGTTTTCTATTGTTTTTGCTTTGGCTATTTCTTTTGTTTTGGCTATAATCATCATTTCGCTTTCTTTTTTTAAATACTTTCTAAAAATAGTAAAGAAGTGAAAAAAAATAAAAAAGACATTTCTTAGAAGTGTTGGTCTTCTTGCAAATTGCCAAAGAAATCTAGTATGTTTTTGTAAAGTGCTAGAGAAGTTAAAGCTAGTGTTTTTGTAAAGTGCCGGAAAAGTCACAAAGTGTTGAAGAAGTTAGGAATAAATAAAATAAATTAAAAATTAAAAAAAATAAGTAAAAAAAATTTAAATGAAAAAACAAAAAATGTAAACAAACTAATAAAAAAAAATAATTGAAGCCCTAACTAAATTTTCATTTCTCTGAAGTAAGAGTTCATGTTCTTGCAAATTTAGAAATTGTGAAAGCTAGTTTAATTCTTGCAAAATGCCAAAAAAAAATACAAAGTGCTGAAAAGTCTGGGTTGGTTTTTTTGCAAAATGCTAGGAAGTAAAGGTTCAGTTTCGCAAAGTGTTGAAATAAAATAAATTAATAAAAAAATTTTAAAAATAAAACAAAAAAACAAAACCAAAAAAACATGAAACAAAAAAATAAATAAAGTGAAACCTTGCAAAAACTTGCAAAAACTTGTGCCTAACTAAATTATTTCTCTAAAAAAGTGTTCTTAGAAATTTAGAAATTGCTAGAGAAATCAGTTGTGTTTTTGCAAAGCTTCAGAAGTCTGAGTTGGTATACAAAGTCAAATTGGTGTTCTTGCAAAGTGCTGAAAAGTTGTTAGTTTTCTTGCAAAGACTAGTGTTCTTGTAAAATATAAAAAAAATTAAAATAAATAAAAAAAAAAACAAAAACAAAATGAAAGCAAAATTAATTAATTTTATAATAGGTCTGCTCATAAGTAAAATTTAGGGGTTAGTAAAATAAACGGGGGGTCAACTTACTATAATATATAGCCAATAAAAATGATGTGCAATTATTTTGTATAACAATTATAAATGTATAATAAAAATGTTCACGATGCTATGTAAAAGAACTTTGGCTATATTGATTACTTGCTTATTCAAGACGCATTACTGCCATATTTGAATTCTGTTGTTTGGTAGATTTGTGTAGAGATTAGATATGTTTTGGTATTTGCAAAAACCAAATATCATTTCCCTAAATAATTGAAATTGTCAAATATTAAAATCTGATTTATTAACTGATATATATCGGTTTAAACTTTTCATTAGCTTATTGCTTTGATCCTTCTGGTTGCTTGTAATATTACTAAGCATTTATAATAATGATCCATGTTTTGAGGAACATAGTAAGGTCGTAAAGAGTGAACTTGTCAGCTGTGGAAACAGTGTATATGTGTACCTTGGTTGAGCATCAGATGCTTCTAATATTATGATCATAGTCAGATGAATATCATAAAATAGCAATCATGGATTGAGCTCATTCATTCTCAAAGCAATATAAACTTGAGCATATTCTCTTTGAGCTCATGACTTGTTTCAACCTTTGTTTTAGATTTTCAAAGACGGGATTAAGGTTGTTCATAATTATACTCTAACTCATTCTGAATCCTATATACATTAATTTTTAGGCATATCATAAAATTTGTTCCAGAAAAAATTAGTTATAAGGGCAAACTTTAAAAAAATTTCATAATTTATTATGTAAAATTTAATGTACATTTTTTTAAAAAAAATTTATTTAAAATAAAAAAAAATTAATTGGTGATCCATCTAAGAACTATAGATTTTTAATATAAGTCATATAATAGAGTGGAATCTGGCTCTGCTCTCTAAGTGAAGTTGTTTTTTTTACTAAGCTAACCTTTCTTCAACTTCTAACAAAGTTGTAGAGCAAGTTTTTGTGATTCTAATGGTAGTAGGATCAGTAAAGTTAATCCGGTGGTTCTTGAGATATTTTAAGTTTTCTCTTTACAATCATATAAAATTTCTTTACAATTTGTAAAGAAATTTATATGATTGTAAGGAGAAAACTTAAAATATCTCAAGAACCACCGGATTAACTTTACTGATCCTACTACCATTAGAATCACAAAAACTTGCTCTACAACTTTGTTAGAAGTTGAAGAAAGGTTAGCTTAGTAAAAAAACAACTTCACTTAGAGAGCAGCGCCAGATTCCACTCTATTATAAGATTTATATTAAATATGCTCCAAATTTTATTATAAAAAACTATAGTTCTTAGATGGATCACTAATTAAATCATAAATGTGCATAGTGGGCTTGATAATTCAATGCTAAGTTCATTCGATCATAACTTGAATCTTGATATACTTCTTATATAAGTTAGACCTACAAGTTCTTTGTCTCGCCATTCGAACTATTGAAAAAGTTTGAATTGAATTTCGTTTATTGATAAGTAAATGCCTTATGTTGGTTCAGCTTTACTTTACCAACAATCATTCACTAACAGCTCATTTAGCTGACATAATATGTACCTGCAACTAATCAAATGTTAACCCTATGTGAATTCAAATAAATAAGCTGTTAGTAAAATAATTGCTAGTGAAACAAGCAGCACCACCTTAACCTTGGCCTTATACATGTTCATTCTTTTTAGCTCCTTCTCGATCATAAGCAAGTACTTTACATTAATTCTTTTCAACTTCTGGTTCATTAGCAAATGCTTTACATTTATCTTATTCATCTTTTCAACTTCTGAATCATAAACAAATGCCCTCCCAAATTATAAGTGAATGCCTTATATTCATTCCTTTTAGCACCTTTCAGATCCAAGGTTATTCATTCTAAGGTTCAAAGTAGTTTACATGGTGCTTTTTAATGTTCTCTAATCCAAGTACATATCTTTGCTAACGTGTTTTAATCTAGGCCATGTTATGGGAAGTATATGATTCAATTTTTAAATACATAAAAAACTAGTGCTAAGCTTTTATGAAGCTAGTTACCAGCCTTCAGTCATTCTGAATTTCGGAAAAAAATCTATATTCAAATAGCTGAAATTTTTATTAAAATTTTTTAAAGGTGATTACAGAATTATATAAATTTGTATATAAAAAACTATATAAAGCTTATATCATAATAGTTTGGAAATCGATTATCTACTTGTATAACATTAAGTTCCCCTCGTTTATTTTACTAACCCCTAGGTAAAATATTACTTTTTGTACAATCAGTAAAGAAATACTTTCACACTTCGTTAGTTATATAATTGAGCTTTATTTAAGATACTAAAAGCTTTATACATATCTAATTCTATATTTTATGTATTAGAAAATACACTTCTGGTAACCTGCCAATTATTTTTTAAAAATACTAAGTGCTTAAAAGTAGTAGGTAAAAGTAGTGCTCCTATGTTCGGTTCGGGTTCGGTCCGGTTCGGATCTGATCTGGGATCAAACCGAACTCGAACTCTAAATTTTGCTAGTTTCAAACTTCGAACCAGACTCAAACTCAGTTAAGAGTTCGGTTCGGTTCGGTCCGAAGTTTGTCAAACTAGTTTGAAGTTCGAATATTTATACTAGTATTTGGATTAGTGTTACGAACCGCAGGGATGGTAAATGACTTGAAATGACCTCGTGACTCAAGTGAATAATGACCAGTGACCGGTCATTTAAAAGAGTGAAATGACCTATTGGGTCATTTGAAAATATACTGAAAATAAGGATATCGGTTCACACCACTACAGTTTAGTAATTAGTAACGTACGTGCTATGACCGGCATGTGCCAAGCACGGGCATGGGACCCATG
>QKWP01000924.1:86486-164301 GCA_003550325.1 Gigaspora rosea | reverse complement strand
AGTAGATCAAGATAGTTGGCATTGAGCTTGAGTTTGTTTGATGTTTGTTTGTAAACTTTTCTACCCAAAAATTTAGTAGATAAAGTTGCAGAAATGTCAATAGTACAATAGTGTTGAATTCTTTTTGAGTTAAGCGAACAACCAGTACATTGATAACAAACTATATTTGAAATTGGATATAAAGATGTCTTTGTTTCATCAATTTCAGAAGTCCAGTGTGTAATAGAGATAGTATTGGTTTGTGGGTTAAAGCATCTAGCTTTTCCCATAATAATGTTTTGTTCTTTGTATGTTATAAGCCAAGGCTTGTTTTTAGTATTAAAATGACCAGTAGTATAGGATAAAGAGTTGATTGAAGGTAGTTGGAGTGTAGATATAAGTTTTCTGGTAGTGGAATTAGTAGTTATTTTACTTTCTAGTATAGTAAACTATTTAGGTATCTTGCCTGGTATGAGAGAATTAATTCTTGGTGAAATGTGTTCCCATGTAAGGAGTACAGAGTTGTCAAAAGATGTAAGTTGTTCAAGAAATATAATATGTTTTGATCGAAGTTGACGTTTAAATATTGGATAGTGAGTATGAGTTTGCAATATATTTTCAAGTGGTGTATAGGGTAAGTCTATAGTATAGGGTTGTATTATATCTGAATATGCATGAATCGATAATTCAAGGTGTTTTAAAAGTAGGATAATTTTGAAAGTTGTAGTATTTTTGTTAGCTCCATCTATTTTGGGGTTAGGGTGTAGTAGTATATACCATAAATTGTTTGTAGTTGTTGTAATCTAATATGTGTACTAGTGCCTAAAAGTTCTTTATTGTTTAGTCAGAAGATAAAGTTGGATATATGATATTGTAGCTGAATATCCCAAATATTCTTGATACCATAAATATTATGGTTAAGCATTGTACTATTAGGAGTAGATTTGGCTAGTTTAGCTTTGTGTTTTGCAACTGTAAGATATCTTGCAAGGATTTTGTTGCATATTGATTGTGACAAAACAATGTTGTGAATTCAATATTCGAGTATCCCTTAATTTGTAGATCATCGCAGGCAAATTTGCCTGTATTATTTCTAAATTTTTTGATCTTATTTAACTTTTTAAATTAATTATTAACCCGAATTAAATTTATTTTTTTTTTAAATAGAATATCATAAATCTTTTTGAAAATAACTATTTTGGCTTTATTATTACTAAAATTAGATTAAATACTGTTTAAAATATTACTATTTTTTTAATTATTACAATTTAAAAAAGCAACTTTGTCAAAAATTTTAACTATTGACTTTGGCTACATATTTATTAGAACCGAATCAAAGAAATAATACTACTTTACAACTTTTTATTAAAAATAACAGTATTAAATAAAAAAAAAAACTGATTTTAAATCAAAGTAATTCTCGTGATCATAATTTAAATTTTTTATTTTTTTAGGGTGCATGAATGTACGTACGTACAGTACGTACATAGTACCTTGTACTGTACGTACGTACGTACAGTACGCCTTGTACGTACGTACCACTGACATTTAACTTTTTGTGCACACATTAGCTTGAGTTTTTATCTTTAATCCGGTAATAATTTTTCTAAAAATATGCTCATTTCAGGTAGATCTCTACGTTTCGCTTGATCTTGCAACCAGTAGTTTACGATTAGAACACTTCAAATGTTAACAGTTGCTTTTTTTTCGTAAATCTTCAACCAAGTTCTTCTCGGGTTGTTTATTTTTTCACTACGCAGTATTTTAACATGTAAGAGTTTCAAGAATCGAATGCAAATTGGAAATTAAGATCACCTGATTCAATAAGTACGTTCCATGATTCTGCTAGTTAATGGAATTACTAGCGCTCTCTCTTTTCTTTTTTCTGATTAGGGTTTAAGTACGGGAACTTAGAACTGTGGCTTGGACGTTTCTGAATAAGATCCCGAGTAAGATCATTCTAGATCGCCTAAATAAAGCACAGATGTTTTCTGGTTAAGTTCTGTTCTCCTAGTTCAGTGCTAAGCTTTACTTTTTCTTTGTAAATACTTTATATAGGGATTTCAAAGTCAGCTGACAGGTATTAGAGCATAAGCTTTGGTACATTCAGTGTGCATTCATTATGTTGCTCTTTTAAGCGAATGAGAAGCTTAGTTTGAATATAAATGAATGCATAGCTTTTCCTTTGCGCGACTATTTTTTCTTTTTGAATTAAGGAGCTTAAATAGGCAAGAGTAGGTATTGGTTTTGTTATTCACGGTTTTATCATTATAATACTATCATTAGTATCATGCTACAGGGAATGTAATCGTTCTATTCCTTTTTTTTTTAAGTTACATAAGTAGCGATACAGATAATAGGACATGGAGCAACAAAGATAAGTGTTATACATATTCTTATTCGATTTTAATTTTGATTCTATTCTTAACTGACCTTTTTTAAAGACCTTTATACGAATATGCCCTACAGTAATGCTATCATTTTCTGTTCTCTTAGTTCAGTGCTGACAGGTTTAGGGCATAAGCTTGGTACATTCCAGTATGCTTATGTTGTTCTTCTAAGCGAATGAGAGGCTTAGTTTGAGTATAAGTGAATACATAGCTTTCCTTTGCGTGATGATTTTCTTTTTTTGAATTAAGGAGCTTAAATGGACAAGTGTAGGTATTGGTTTTGTTATTCACGGTTTTTTTATTATAATACCATCATTAGTATCATGCTACAGGGAATGTAATCGTTCTCTTCCTTTTCTTTTTTAAGTTATATAAGTAGCGACACAAATAATGGGACGTGAAGCAACGAAGATAAGCGTTATACATTTTCTTATTTGATTTTGATTCTATTATTTAATGACCTCTTTTTAAAGGCCTTTATAACAAATATGCCCTACAGTAACACTATCACTTTCTGTTCTCTTAGTTCAGTGCTGAAGAGTGTTGGAGCATAAGCTTGGTACATTCCAGTGTGCATTCATTATTGTTCTTCTAAGCGAATAAGAGGCTTAGTTTGAGTATAAGTGAATACATAGCTTTTCCTTTGCGCGACGATTTTCTTTTTTTTGAATTAAGGAGCTTAAATAGGCAAGAGTAGGTATTGGTTTTTGTTATTCACAGTTATGTCATTATAATCCATCATTAGTATCATGCTACGGGGAATGAATCGTTCACTTCCTTTTTTTTTTAAGTTACTTACCATAGTGCACTGACCAAAAGACCCAGGTATATTATAAGATAGCGGGTCCGTGCCGCAAGAAAAAAAATTTTAAGCATTTACACATTTCACACTTACAATAAGCAGTCTAAAAATTTAAAAAAAATCTATATTTAATTTATAGAAATTTTGTGCTTTGCACCGGGTATTTTGCAATGGGAGTATTGAAAAAGGGGTGCACTTTGGTTAGTGCACTACGGTAAGTAGCACACAGATAATAGGACGTGAAGCAACAAAGATAAGCGTTATATATTTTCTTATTCTTATTTGATTTTGATTCTATTCTTTAATGCCTTTTTTAAAGGCCTATGCCCTACAGTAACACTATCACTTTTAGATTTGTAGAAAGCTCATCAAGTCAGTTAGCTTTAACAAATTTTTGATACCATTCTTTCAACTATAGAAGTATCTATGACATTTTAATGCAAATTCTTTCGTTAGAATTTTTATTTTTAGTAGACTTTAAAATGTCTTCTTTTGTCTTTAGAAATATTCTAATACTGCATCAAAACAATATATTGGGTAGAATTACACTGGTAGAAAATAAAAAATTCGATGCCGAATGGCATTCGAATAGTGCCATTTGGCACATTGAATTTTTATTTTTTATCAGTGTTAACAAATAATAGCATATTTCAGGAATAAGTACCTCACGTGAGACTATGATATCAACATTGTGCAAGCTACATCATGTTATATAGCCTTATTATACCTTACGATCAGTGGAGAAGGGTTGATAAAATAACTAATTAGACTTGAGTCCTTTAATACTGTGTACATTATAATTTCAAATAAAAAATTTCAGTTTACTATATATGAATACTAGGTTTATGTGGAGATATCCATTTTACTTTTATGTATGAATGTTTAAAATGTGAAATAATGCTTGTAGCATCATTTGAAAATCAGGTCATTCAAGAACGCTATTAATTGCTGACACATACTTTCCTATGAGTCGTACCCGGGGTATTCTGTGAATACTACCTATTATTGATAATTAGTATCTTTATACTTCAAAAATATCTATCTAGTGTAAAACATTGAAGGCTGGCAAAGTTGAATGAGAAATGCATAGCGGGTATATCTCTAGTCTTTGTAAATACCCGGATACAAGAATTAGCAGTTTATGGTGGCTTACATGGGTATTAATTAGTGCCTATTGACATCCAAAACTAAATGCGACAAATAAGGTACATGTGAAGTGCATTTATAAAGGGTCAACTATATTGAATTCAAAAAATCAACCTTTATATTTCGAGATAACACACAGACGTGTCTGAAATTACATACGAATTAATTATTTCATGCTTCTACAGTATAAAAGTATCAATTATATCAGATTCTAGCTAAAATATCCATAAGTAATAATTGATTCAAAATATAGAATTATGTTGAAAATACAAAAAATAAATTTAACACCTTATTTAGTTTTTAATACCATTCAAATGTTTTTTTTTCATTTATCTTGTAAATATATTCAAAATGGCATATATATTTAGGAATGCCTTCTTTTTATCTTTAAAATGTAACAGAAAGGTATCTAATTTATTTGAACCAAAAATATATTAAACATTAAAATAAAAACAGAGATTGCAATTTCTTTCGCCTTACAAGTTATATATACAGCAACTTAGTTCCCGTTCCAGATAAAAAAATTTGCGACCATATTAGATATATAATGTTGAAAAAACGAATGACTTAAGTTTATGATCGCAGTTAAGAAGGTGGGTGACAAGGAGAGTTGAGAGTTGGTTATTATTTTTGGAGCTAGAAGATTGATCTATGAATATTAGTTGATCGTTAAAGTGGGAATTAATCAGAAAAGTTATAGCTTAAATTGAATACATGTAATGATTACCTTTAAGATTTCCACCTTCATCGTAGCAAATTCTAACAGAGTTATATTTGCGAATCACATTTTTAGCAGGCTTCAAAAGCCACTTGAAGTTTTAAGGTCCAAATTATCAATTCTATAATTTTCTTATACGCCTCTAATCTATTAAAAGGTATTCATTCAATTACATCTTTATATTTTGTAGCTTTAAGTTAATGCAAAATTATTCAATGGTGTGAAAATCTTTAAAACATGATGAGCATTGATTGTTACAACATAATGCTACGCCACACTCGCTCACTCGCTACAATATATATTAGATTAAGGTGGATTTTGTAAATATGGTAGATTATTTTTTTTTCTCATATAGCGACACCATAAGCACGCACTTCTCTTTGTTCTATATTCAGGAAAATGTTGCCCAGTAAGTCTATTTAGTGGTAACTTGAAATTTCTGAAACTTTATATTTTTTTGAACATTCTGCTTCTTCTTCGATAGGATATTTATCTTCACGCCGGGTAATACGCTTTAAGGGATTGCTTGTTGCATCTTTTATTAAATAATGAACCAGTTCCATCCTAAACTTCTTATGTTCAGTACTTAAGGTTAGATTTTTACAAATAAGATATGCGTTTATTAGTGAAGTGTCTAATAACCAAAAAAAAAGAGGTACCCATGTTCTACGGACGATTAATTGTGTTGAATAATAGTTATGAAGTTGATCTGCTATGTCTACACCTCCCATATGGAAATTATAATCATTGATAGCTTTTGGTATTAATAACTTTTTACGCACTGAATCTCCAAATACTGCTCTTAGTTTTTGACTATTTGCATTTGTTATTCTCGGCTGTCTTCGTTCTCTTTCAACTTTACTATTTTCTCTTTCAATAACATGAATGGTAGTAAGCATTGTGACAGGGCCATTGTCAATCCATAACAATACTAAAACATTATTAACCACAATGCCTTTTAAATAATCCCATTCTAAATTTTTTTTTTCCTTTTCTTTTTTTAAAATGATCGGAAAGTTAGCCGTATTGGTACGGACCGTACCGCATGCCCCATAGCCTTTTTCATGAAGAAAATTGAACAAATTAATGCTTGAAAAATAGTTGTCCATGAAAATATTAAATGATTTATTATTCGGAAGTTGTTGTACGAGGTGATAGACTTCAGCCCCAGTTTTATTAATATTGGGAATCAGATCAACATTTGATGGTTCTATCTTGATGTAAACATGAACGAATAAGTGTAACCAGAGTCACATAAAGATAAGATTCTGTACCCTTCAGGTGTTGGTTTATTCTTAATTCGGAACGTATGTGCACTTCTTCCTAAAAATCGTGCAATCATTTCATTGACTGCGAGATTCGAATTAGGAATAAAAAGTTGTTGAGAAATATTACGGACGTGTGATGCTAAGGGTTCCAATTTCATGAACATATTGGAATTTGGCTTTGTACAATCTGAGATGTGAATATATCATTTAATGTATAAAATTAAAAAAAAATATTAAAATAAAATTTAAAAATAAAATTTAAAAGAGCTTTGTAATTTATCGGCATAGAGATATATCGCTAGTCTATGTCAGAGTTTCAGAACTGTGCTTACAAATCATTAATTTTAATGATTTGTAAGCACAATTTGAAACTCCATATAAACTAGCGATGTATCGCTATAACAATAAATTATAAAAGCCAATTTAGCCAATTTAAAAATAAAGTTTAATAAAAATAAAGTTTAAAAATAAAATTTATACTTATTTGTTGAAATCGGAATAAACTCATAAATTTAGTTATTTCATGTGAAGGATACAGTATATCATGATTCCAATAATCTTGAACCGACGGTAATTTAAAGATTCCCATATATATGATTATCGCTAACCAGATTTTAAATTCTGGTACAGTTAACGGTTCCCACTTGCGACTTGTAATTGTACTTTTAGCTTTTGTTATTTGTGAATATGCATAAATATTAGAATTTTGCACTATTGTTTCTATTAAATGTGAAGAAAAAAATTTGGTAAATATAGAATAAATAGTTGGGTTTTCTGATTCTAGATTTAGAAGGTAATAAAACAGATGATTTATGTTCTGGATATGAATGTCGAAAAGGTATAAAATTTGATGTAGACATAGAAGGTATTTCATTATTTAACGGTTTATTTTTTACTGTATTTCTTTTATTTGTTTCGGCTTCTAAATTGGTTTCTTCACTATCAATATTATGGCTTCGCTCAAACAAACAAATATAGACATCTTCAATTTCTGTTTCGTTATGAAATTTCATTTTGCAAGTTAATCGCAGCCAAATTTGCCTGCAACATAATGATAGTAGATTAGATGTTGTACAGACATTTCCATAATCGTTATCACAAGCAAATTTGTCTACTAATACTTATCCAATTTAAATAATATTGAATCGCCTGTGATACAATTTAATTCTTCATAATATCAATAAATGTTACACGCAGGCAAATTTGCCTGCATCCATAATACGTGATAATTCCAAATCCACACGATATTAGTAGTGCATTTCCATAATTGTATCAGGCATTCATTTCAGTAGATATTACACAAACATGCCATAATTGTATCGCAGGCAAATTTGCCTGCGATACGATTCATCTATCCCGGTAGGTGTTACACAAACATGGCATAATTGTATCACAGGCAAATTTGCCTGTGATACGATTCATATATCCTGGTAGATGTTACACAAACAGGCCATAATTGTATCGATACAATTTATCTATCCCAGTAGGTATTACACAAACATGCCATAATTGTATCGCAGGCAAATTTGCCTGCAATACAATTCATCTATCCCGGTAGATATTACACAAACATGGCATAATTGTATCGCAAATTTGCTTGCGACATAATTGTATCACAGGCAAATTTACCTGCGATACAGTTTATTTACATTAGTAATGATAAATCACGATTGTGTAATGTGATTGTGTCTAACGATAGCATTTAATCAAAAGGGCGCGATCCAGGGCTAAAATACTATTCATTTTCCCCAAGCATCTTTTTGATACATTAAAAAAAAATACAAATAGTTTCAGTAGAATGGCCAGGAAAGTGAATAGGTAATTTCATGCGCATGATTATACACATGATTAGTCCAGGTAGCTTATTTATATTTGAAGTGCTTTTAAAAACATAGTATTTTAAAATAAAACACCCCAGTCATTTATAGCTTCAAAAATGTGTCAGCATTCATTTACAAAAGAATTGAAAAAGAATCAAACCCGGAGAACTTTACTTTTTTATTTTACTATATAACATAAAGAGACTAAGGGTGTTCTCAACCCTTAGTCAATCGCTTGGAATGTAATAAAAAAAATAGTTTAACGAATCAAAAGTATTTATTGTTCCCAATAAATAAGGCATATGACGATAGTATAATGTGTCAAAGATAAAAATTTATTAGTGGAAGATAGTTTGAGTATTTATCATTCCAATTAAAAAAAAAATGAAGACCCAGACATCTTTTTATTCGCAGAGTTGCTGAAATTTTCATTAATCGACTAAAAAAAAAAAATAATAGTTTAAGTACTTTTATGGATCTTCAAAATCATTATCAATATCAACAGATTATTATTTGCTTAAGCAAAAATCTTTGCTGCAAATAAAAAAGGCGAATAATTTGTTATCTGTCACTATAGAATTTAGAAATAGATTTTTTGTCGTAACAATTTGTAAAGTCTAAAAAGGAATAAAATTGTTAGGCGTTTCTTTTTTTGATGATTTGTAGTAAAGTTTGAAAAAAATGTGGAATTTTAGATGGTACAGTACTTTATCCTTTGTTGAATCATAACATTCATTCTTTTTTATTTCGATCTTGTGAACACTGATAAAAAAATAAAAATTTCGATGTGTCGAATGGCACTCATTCGACATGCACCATTCAACTTATCATATGACTTCATGGACATTCATGTCCGTAAAGTCATGATATATCGAATTTTTTATTTTTTACTAGTGGAGAATATACATAATGCTTATGCACTAATTGCAATCAATATTTTTAATTAATCATAATTTTTTGAGCATCAACACAATCAAAAATTAATTACATCAAGAAAGATATGTGAGAATAATTTCAACTATACTATTATACATGCTATTGGTAAATATCGCTATAATGGTTGTGCACTACCACGATCATTAGCTAATCACATTTTAGTATGCTACTTCCCTAAATGTCAAAAGGCGTCAAAATATTTAAAATTGAAATTGCTTTATATATTTCGGTTATATTTTAATAACAATGATCTTAATATTTGCGTTTTTTGTATTATTTAATATTATAGAAGTTACTATGATTCGAGAACTTCATTTTTAAAATTGAATAGTACACGTAAGACAGGGTTGGCACATTTATCCATTGGGACGATTCTAAATTTATTGGACGAATGGAGAACAACTCTATTGACAATAATTTCTGAATTGAATCGATGGAAGCTAACCAACTCCATTAGACATTGATCCGTTTGACCTGTTTTTCAACAGGTTGAGTTATATGAGGTTAGATATTGGAACTCTATTCTTCATCAGCTTCGTTGTATTTTTCTATTGGAGCCATTGAATCCATTGGTAATTTTCTCAATGAAAGTCTATCTATTGCTAACCCTGCCCATGGGTACCATGTGAAAAACTAGATACTGAGATATATATTATATTAAAAGTAGTAAATAAATATATTTACATCCCAGTTCTTAATCATGGAAGATATTATTTTAAAGGTACTGTAAATAAATATAATTTTAAATTAAGTAATAACTAGATAAATATGATTGATATTATTAAAATAGATTAATAGTAGTAATATATCTACAATAAAGGCAATAATGACTGAAGAGAATTACTACTCAGAATCTGTTTTAAATAAAGAATAAAACTTTGTGGATAGCAAATTATTCCCTCGCATATTGATTGAATTTCTTAATTGATTTGACTATTAAAAAATAACATGTATAAAAAATAAATAAAAAGTATGCAGACCCAAAGACTGGAACGGGATAAGCCTGTTCAGTTTTGTATATGGCGAGAGTATGGATACAAAAAATAGTTAAGAGTTCGAACGCATAGGCCGATGTGAGGAATGATAAGAGGGCTGAATTTAAAAGTCCTATGTAGTAAAAGAGTTGTTAGTATTGGCGGTGAGGCAGAATGAATGAAGAAATTGAAATAGTTAAATGGTTAATACTTTAAATAGTAACAAACTGATTAATTAGAAGAAATTAAGGTAAGAACTTATCTAATATTCGATGCCGAAACACCTTATTTAAACCGAATTAGTTAGTGGTGATAACCAAGGTGTCGATCGCAAAACATTGAGTTTGTTGATCATGGTATCAATAATAAAGGTTAAAGTAGAAATTGTAAAACCAATGAATCTGAAACATTCAAAGACGACAATAAATTTGGGTTGTTCTTGATGAAAAAGAGAACCGTATAATTGAAAAGATTAACTTGAGACAATCAAAATTAGGGATAAATTGGATGAGATTCCATAAATGGGATCATAAACAATGAGATGTACTAGATATTGATAGCTTCTGGAGATTTTTACCTCATGCTAACATTAAAGATGTCTAAGTTGTTGATAAAACCTTTGTTAGTTTGCTAAATGCTGATCAAATATAGCTGGATTAAATAATGTGCATGTAGAGATCAAGCCAAAGTCGGATATCTAAAATAAAACATAAGAGAAGTCAAATAAGTATTCGATTAATGAGACAATTAACTCGAATCATAATGAAAATATAGAAGATAATGACAATAAGGATCCGTATTATTTCACTAACAATCACTTCGTAGACACCGCATTTCACCGACAAGTTAATTTTACTGACAGTCTATTTCGCCGAAGCTCATTTCATCGACAAGTATTTTTAAATTACACTAATTTGACCAAAATCACTTTGTTTGTAAAATGAACTTTGGTAAAATAAACTGTCGGTGAAATGTGGTATCTATGAAGTGATTGTCGGTGAATTGATCGGATTCCTTTGAGAAATAGCCTGAAGTTTTGTATTCATCATGGAAAATGGTTACCAAGGTAACATTTGATAATACTGAAATGGAGTTGTAAAAAATACTGAAAGCATACTGTAATATGAATACCAAAAGTGTGAAAAGTAGCTTACCATAAACTACTGACTCGTATACCCCTATGAGTTGTACCCAAGGGGATCCGATCAATTTACCAACAATCACTTCGTAGACACCACATTTCACTGACAATTACTTACCAACAAGTTTATTTCACCGACAGTTTATTTCACTAAAGTTCATTTTACAGACAAAGTGATTTTGTTCAATATCATTAAGGACAGGTTAGAATTAAAGTTAGTGTAATTTATAAAAACTTGTCGATGAAATGAGCTTCAGTGAAATAGATTGTCAGTAAAATGAACTTGTCAGTGAAATGTGGTGTCTACGAAGTGATTGTTGGTGAAATTCAGATCTGTACCGGAGGTATTCTGCAGATAAAAATTCGTATAATATCCATATTATCTCTAAGAATAGCATTTTATTCTTTGAAGAATATCTAGCTGGTGTAAAACATTGAGAACTGGCAAGTTGAATAAGAGTATATCTCTAGCCTTTGTAAGTATAAGTCAGAAGTTTACAGTATCTAATAAGAAAGTGAATAAGTAGAGGACGAAAAAAATAGGGCTAATAATATGTAAGAAGTCTACATGTCAGTAAAAAAAAAAGAAAAACGGTAATAGCAAAAGGTCAAAATATGATGGCAGATATGCTCGCTAATTAGCTGTCTGTTCGTGACTCTAAATACTGTAACTGCAATTTCATTTTAGCATGCATGCATGCATGCATGTTTTGACCAAAGTTATGATTTAATTTCTTAATGCTGGCCAGAATTAACTGCATGCATGCAGTCATGCGCATGTTGCCCATCTCTAACTGTAATACAATAACAGTAGAGTCTAATTTATGTAACACAACGATCTCTTATGTTGGTTAATCGAAAAATTACTTATCGTTATTATCGCTTAGATAAAGGCGCTTATTTAATTAAAAATGAGATAACCGGTAGGTAAATTATTTCTAGATCACACAATATTTTAAACCTTCTTAGAAGTTAGGAAATTTCTCTAATAAAGTTGATAAGACATATATTAAAATATATATTTTATATAGAAAATATGTTTAATATTAATATTTAAAATTTTATTAAAATTTTAAAAATATTTTTTAAAAACGCAGGCAAATTTGCCTGCATTACAATTTAAGGGATAGGTGTTATTACAGTATTAATAATATAACTAGCCTGTTTGTCAGTTATTATTTTTGTGTTAAGAGTATTTACAATCTCAAATATTTCTTGTGTAATTAGTTTGATTTGAGAGTATATTTTGGTGTTGGTAGTAAACCAGCAACCAAGAAATTTGAAAGGAGTATGAAGAGGTTGGGTTGGAATAGATGAGTTGAGAAAAGTAATTGAATGAGATTTCTTGGTGTTAGAGATTAATACCGATTTGTTTGGATTAACTTTAATATTGGTCATTTGATAAAATGATGATGCAGTTTGTATAATTTGTTGTAGTTGAGGAAAGGATTGTGCAATCCATAGAGTATTATCCATATATGCTAAAACTGAAGCTGAAGCTTCTGTTTTGTTAAATACTGGAGGTGATATTGTTGTAGTCCATATAGCAGAACTAGTGTAACCAGTATATGTACTAGAAATTTTGCTAATAAGAGGATCATAATAAATTCGCCAAAGTAGTGGAGTTATAGTTTCACCTTGGTCTATACCATCTTGTACTTCATAAGGTTGTGTAGGTCCAAAGTTAGTAATAACTCGGTTTGACCGGTCAGTAAGTAAGTTGGTGATAATATTAATTAACTGAGAGGGCATGTTGAGTCGGTAAAGTGCTTTTTCAAGAAGATTAAGATTAACAGAGTCATATGCTTTGCTAATGTCTTGAGAGAGCAGCCAAATTTCTTTTTGGTTACAATTTGCATCTTCAATAAAGTTATTGAGAATATGAATAGGAATATTTGTACTATTGCCTGGCAAGGCAATGTAATTGTGTGGATTGAGAATATTGTATGATAAAAGGGTATTATTAAGGCGATTAGTAAGGATTTTAGTATATAGTTTTTTAATATGTTCAATAAGACTAATAGGGCGTGTGTTATTTAGATTTCCATCAAATGTAGGTTTTTTAGAAATTGGAAAAATACGACTGTTCTTCCATTGTTTTGGAACTTGTTGTGATAGAATGCATTGATTAAAAAGAGCTATAATTGCAAGAATTGTTTTTGTTTCACAATGTTTAAGCATTTCGTAGCTAATACCTGAAGGCCCACAAGCTTTATTGTTTGGAAATTGTATTATAGTACTAGTAACTTCTTCAGCAGTAATTTCAGTGAGAACTGTGTCATACCAGGAAGAAAGAATAGTTGGAGAAGGTCTGTATTCAGATCGCCATTCTGTTTAAAAAATAGATTGATTATATGGATTGTGAGCTGTCCATTGATGGAAGTGTGATTGGATGTATTCTTTAATTATTGGTGAATCAGTAATAATATCATTTTCTGTTTTGATATTATCAAAATGTACAGGATCAGTATGACGATTAAGTATACTATTAATCATTTTAGTAGGCTGTGTAAGTATTCTTTCACATCTGGTATTAATAGCAGAATTGATATGGTGTCGTAAATACTGAGAGTTTTCAATATTTCTTGCATTATATAGTGTTTTCCAAGCAATTTTAGTTTCTTTGAGCCATTGAGTAAGGTTTTGGTTATGTAGAGGAGATTGTAGAATATTGAGATTGTGTTTAGAATTAATATATGAAATTTGTGAATAGATATTAGGAGGTAGTGTACAATTGCAGGACGGACAGAAAATTTTTTGTTAGGTATAATTTGAAGAGCAGAACTGATAATACTTGTTTGGATTTTGTGCCAAGTACATTCTAGGGATTCTGCAGTATGTGTAGATAATGGGGTATTTAGTGACTGAATTTTGTTTTGAGTTTGGAATGAAAATTCTTCCCATTTTTCTTTGGTCATAGATTTATAGTTAAAAATTCTACGTTTGCATCGGGTTTTTGTGTCGAAGTTTTGATGAAAGTACAAAAGGAAATGCCCAACTAGAAATAAGGATAAGATGATCACTCTGAGTAGAAGATAGTGGTTCTTGGAGAGCAAAGTTTGTGAGATAAGGAATAATTGAATCGTATGCCCAAATGTAGTCAATACGGCTGCACAGATTGTTGCGTTGCCAGGTATATTGTAAATTTTGTTGGTATGGTTATACATATTATTATTGTGGAGGTAGGATAATAGCTTAAATTTGGATGTTGACTGGTAAGAAGTATTAGAGGCATTAAAGTCTCCAAGGATAATAGGGTGCAGATTTAGAGATAAAGCTTGCTGAATCCAGCTTATTACTTTATCTTTTGTGTTTGGTTGCGATATTGCTGGTTTGTTGAAGAAAGATAGACTGATATTATTCTAAATTTGAAGTCATGTTTAAAAAACAAATCAATTGCTCCATCAGGGTGTGTATGAATATTGTGAATATGGGATTTTAAAGAGTTGTTGATCATTATACCAGTGCTTTCTGCTGAATTGTCTAAACTAGACCAGAAGTAGGTAAATTGTGGAGTATTAAAAAATTTTTTAGATTTTAAGGATGAAAATTTTGTTTCTGTTATGCTAATAATATGTAAATTGTTTTTGAGACAGAATTTCTCCCAAAGTTGTCTTTTAGTTGGTGTATTATAGCCTTGTACATTATGTGTTGCTAAATTGAGTTTTAGAGTAGAAAAGTTAGAAGGTGTAGAGTTAGCTGTATAAGGAGTTATTATAGAAGTAGGGAGATTATTTTCATGGTAGTTGTTGAATGAAGATTTAATAGGTAAGTTGTAATAGATAGGAAATTGGTTAGGTGATAGTAAAGTATGATTTGGAAGAAGTTTGTCTTTAGTACTTAGATATATGAGTTTCTAGTATAGTTGTATTTATAGATATCTTATAAGGATAGAAAAAAGATTGTTTAAGCAGGTGTTTAATAAAAGATTTAAGGGTTTGTGGTTTTGAAAGTAGAAGAAGGTTGTATTTTTGTAGAAAAAGGTTATAGCAAGTTTCCTCAGAGTGATATGATGTAATGTTATCTGAAGAGATATATTTGTGTCTTTTACATTAGAATAAATTTGTATTATATTATATAATCAAAAAAATACAAGATTTTCAAACTAATGTACATTTCTTTGTGCATTTAATAATCTTTCTATTTGTTTTGGCATTGTAAAGAATAGCATAAGATAAGCCTCTTACCATGTGCAACCAAAAGTTCAGCATCTATCAACCCCTTTCCAATAATCAGTTGAAGGGTGTGAGCCATGCACGGAATACAAATAATATTTGGCATACATTTTATGGTCTTAACTATATTGCTTCCATTGTCTGTCATTATAGTAAAAAAACTTTGTTATTAATTACACAACTTAATGCCTCAGCAATTAACTTCCCAGTATGGGGTCATGGTCAGACATTCGTTTGATTGGCTAATGTAGATCAATTACCCGGGTAACATTTTAGAGTACTTTTTGAGATTGTAACGTTTCACTAATAAAAGATTACCACGAAAGTTGTTTTTTGCTTTAAACGAACGTCAGTATTCACTGTAAAAAATAATCTCAAAATAATCTCAAAAATGACGAACTTTGTTTAGAAGGCAAAATATACTGTCACCTATTTGGCCGTGCAAAGTTATTCTTTAGAGTAAGGTTACGGAAATGCTTTGTTTGCTTAAGCTGCTTTATTTCTTCAGATTCAAATGAACCTTATTACTAACTTTTAATTTGAATATGTACAAGTTTGTTAGTAGTCAAATATCCGGGTTTAATATTTAAAAATTCGTTGGTTCTTGTGGTTTATTTAGGTTTGTAAACTGTAAATTTAATGTTTGGACTTAAATCTTGTAGATTCTTTAATAAGTTCGGGTTTATTAGTAATAAATACCACATTGATTTCACTTTACATATATCTATCTATTCTCTAAACATGAGATAAATTCTTTGCGTGTGTTTATTAATTTGTAAGCCTATTTGTATGGTGTTCGTTTTCGTTCTTTAATATTTTATTAAAAACGATTAAAACGATAAATTCTTGTAATTGATTGGTTAATTATCATGGGAAATCACGGGTCGATCTACAAAAATTAACCAATCATATGAATGTCTGCCTATGAGTATGGGGGTATGGTAAATATTTAATCATAAGAACCAATTCATTTAACTAAAAGTTGTTATCGATAAATGAGTACGTAATTTCAAGGTATCCCATATCTGATATGATTATGTCCCGTCCAAAGATCACATGTCAAAGAACAAGATATAACATTATCCTTAAGTACATTTTTAAGATTTTCTTTCGAACTTGCAAAAGCATCAGTAAGTAATTTTCAGCAGAGTTTTTCGCTGAGTAGCTGATAATTTGGATCAAACTCTGCTAGAAACTCAATAAAACCAGTTCCTTCTCATATGCTAGCAGGCAATTGGTCTTTAGCCAACATACTGACAAACTTTTGATCCCGGTTTGCTTTTCGTTTTGGATCATTTACTACCATTTTTTGAAACATTTGACCAATATCCGGTTGCGTAGGTTGTTTCTGCTTTTGCTTGTATATTTCTTTTGTAATTGAATGCTGTGATACCAAGTGTCCAATAAAGTTGCTTGTTGAAGTACCACATGGTTGAAGTCCATTTTCTCTATTAATTAAACAAACAACGAACTATTCACTTATAAGGTTCTACAGGCTTATACAATTGATAATAGCACCATATCCAACTTTTTCCAGGAACTTTGTTAATAGGCACCAGTTGAATGTCTTTAAGAGTATGTTTGGATAATTTATTGGTATCACAAGTTACTTGATTACTAATAGGCTCGCTAGTACTTTCATCATTTAGTGCCTTATTATTTTCAATAGACCTTTTTTTTTTTCTCATTGCTTTAGATAGTCACTGTGACAGATTATAATGAAATCCAGATTAAAATGAAATAATAGTATAAAATCTCGAAAACTAAATTTTTTTGGGGTGCATTTTTTAGGGTTAGGGGTTTAGGGTTAGGGTTAGTTTTAAAAAAAAATTATAATAAACAAGTATTAATGGGTTTTAGAAGGCTAGCAGGTTAAGTATAGAATGTAGATTTCATTTTAAATTATGATCTGTGACAGTTATTAATCTCGGAATTACCGATTTATAAAAGTTATTTTGCCATCTGCTATTGTCTGGTATTTTCTGACCAATTTTATATTATACTGTACATTAACTTAATAAAATATTGAGATATTTATTGAATTCAAGTATGTGAGCTTGCTCATAAAAAATTTATGACAATATTGCTTTTAATACGTTTTTCTCAAATATAGTACTTTCCTTACATCGATCAGTGATTTTCCTCCAATTGAAGATTTTGAGTTGTGAGAAAATGTTATATTTCGAATTGCTTTTTTCAAATACAGTATAAAAATCTTAACCAAGAACCGATACTTTAACTAGAACTAAAAATCTGTCAGAAAATGTCAAACATCTTTTATATTGCATGAGATAGTTTTATTATTGTAATGTCAACATACTCAACATTACTAAATTTTTACCAGTACTTGCAATACATGTGATAGAGATTGTACCCGTTGGGAAAACCTCTACCCGGTTACTATTAAATTACCCGGATATCCGGATAAATTACTATTTCACACAATTGCAAGTTCTACCCGGGTACAATCACTAACATGTGATCCAGGTGGTTCTACACAGGTAAATCATTATATCAGCTTTTAAGAATTATTTTTTGATTTCATTGGTATCTAAGTACCTTTCAGAAATTAAACTGAAGACTGTTCTTGTAGAACTGGATTTATGTATCACATTAGTTAATTCTGGAGTTCCATGAGCGAGTCCTATTATAACCATTGCGGATCTCTACAGTAAGACAACATCAAGTTAATGACATCAAAAGGTCGAGTAGAATAACCTTATAATTCCCGAATTATTTTCATCCTTATTTTTTTGACAATACTAGATCTAATTAGATGTAGTGGTTTCAAGCCACCACGATCACCAATGTTAAAAAAACATCAAAAATTATTAAAGATTTTTTTTTCTTCAACCATGATTTACCTGTATTTTTTGATTAGAATGGGCAAAACGCGTATTTTACCCATGCCATTATGCAATGACACTTGGTTTGTTATAATTGAAATTTGCATAATCTGGATTTTACATATTGTGTTATAAAATGTGCAAAGTTATTTCAAAATGGTTATTCTGTATTTACCAAGCCATCAGACTTAAATTAGCATTTACTTTTGCATGTGTATTTTGAGGAAAGCTTAAAAAACATTATTATGTAAAACTTATTCTTTAATTTATATACAAAATTTTATATGATTTCAATAAAAAAAAGTCCAATAATTTAGCATATTATTACATTTTTTTAATCGAAAACTCGGGTTATATTTTGGCCTAGTCCCGTCCTAACAATTTCCTAACTTTTATTTAATAAAAGCTATAACAAACATAATAAGTACCGGTATACGTAAAATTAAATTTTTAAAACATCAGTTTTTGTTGACTAAAGTATTTGACAAAATTTCAAGCTATTATGTAATATTTTTAATGCTACAAGTTATCCAAACTTTCCTATAAAACACTATTTGAAGGTATATAATAAGATTAAAAAAACCATACTAACTATTAAGATAACACATATTAATTAATTATTGAAAGGTTAGTTCAAAACCTCGATAATGTCATAATTTCATAACAATTGTCCCTAATACGAAACTTTCCTACGGGTGAAGGTAGATGTGAATGGAGATTTTTGTAATATTAATATTTAAAATTGCAAAGTTTGAGGCACAATGCCATATTCGATAAATGCTAAAACTTCATCTGCTGTAAATGGGATATCCCATCCTTTTTTATGCTCTTCCATCCATTCTTCTACCAACTTTACCAGTTCTAAAATTCCGTGATTATATGGTGTTAAAGAACGATCACCTCCCCCAAGTTTAACACCATCCATTATAATTCCTCCTTCATCTCTATCTTTTCTAATAATTTCACCTAATCTAACAATTTCACCCTGTAATTCTTCAATCTCAGTTTTTCTACCTAAACTAAAATCTTCCAACATCGAAGACCTTGCGTTGTTAGTTTTCATCCCAAGAACATTGGCAATGAGAAAATTAGACAACCAGTCTGGAGCATATAAAATATATGGCATTAACCTTATTGGCAACTTGTAATTAAATGGTACAAAGTTAATATCAGAACCATCAAGCACTTCTATTGCTTCCCATTGACAAATCGCGTATATGTGACGATATGTTTTTGAATCAAGAATCTGTTTAACTGAACCGCCTAATGCAGCAAAAGCATTTCCTAAATTTAATAATAATTTACCGTATTGAACGCTTCTTATATCTGTGGTAATTATACTATTGATTCCAGCATTAGATAAGATGGAAGTAATAAAATGTGTAGAGGGAGTGAATTGGAAGAATAAAGAACCATTGGAAGTTTGAGTAAAATTACAATGATTGGAATAAATTATGTTTTGGACTATCATTCCACTTATTATTTGAGACTTGAGAAAAATTGATCTGATTAAGTCAAAATTTCGAACACCATTTTGAATTGATACTATCTAAAAACAATTTAATAGTTAATACCATTGAATTATTAATATATATAAATATACAATATATATATATATATCAGATATATTATATGGGGTCTTTGCCTTGAAAATGACCTTACGAGGCTATGTAGATCTTATGAATAAAAATTAAAATTTCTAGTCATCCAATAATCCAATTCAAATAATTTTTTTTTTATTTCATAGAACTCACTAAGCTCTACAAAATAAAAAAAAAAAAAGTTTATTTGAATTGGATTACTGGATAGCTTGAAATTTTAAGTTTTATTCATAAAATCTACATAGTCCCGTAAGGTCATTTTCAAAGCAAAGACACCATATAATTAAATAATACATACTATAACTTTGCCATCTAACTCTGCGATTTCTCTCATAACTTCAACAGTTTGAGTTACTTTCAACGTTACAAGTACATAATCCGGTTGAAACTCGATTATCTTTTTTACATCCGTAACATAATTGACATGATCTCTTGGAATTATAATTTTTGTCCCGTTGTAAGTCATTAATAATATTTCACCTGATTCATTTAATTTGTTGAGTAACCTTTGTCTTCCAACTAATAGTAATTCAACATTTTCATTCACAACATTTTCTTTTTTATTTGAAAGTGGATAATAATGATGAAGGATTTTTGCAGCTAAGAAGAATCCTATGTTTCCGCAACCTAAAATTGCTAACTTGACCATTAATATTATGAGAATGTAAGTGGAAAAATAAATTCAATCTTAAAGATCTTTGAATACAGGAGAACTAAATTAAGTATAATTTCAAATTTAATGAACTCGTATTACAGGTATATTAATGAGCTTTACTTGTTTGTGCGGTAATACAAACTCCTAAGGAGTAGCCGATCAGTGAATTCAACACATATCAATCATTATATCATCACACGTAATCCTAAATGCTAACGCTAAATTTTCATCTTTTAATTTACATTCCGTATTAACGTCGTTACGCAACACTCAGGTTAGCTAATTTAAGAAAATGCCCGTTAACGATCTTTTTCAAACTTGGCTAATAAAAATATAGGTGCATAATCACACGTATACATTGACGTACATGCTGCAGTATCAATATATGAATTCAAAACGGTAATGGTGATGACGATCAAATATAATTAATATTTATGGAATTTATACTTTATTAATAATAATAAATGATTAAGTGTCGCAAGAAATAAAATAAATTGACATGAAAAAAAAATTCTTTTATTCTGTCAAAACTTCGAAAAGAGGTATCCACTTAATTAATATAAGCATTAAACCAAAATATATAGTATCAAAGATTTATCGATAAAAAAATTTGACATTAAACAATATTGCATAATATTTATATAGAATTATGTTATTAGTTTTATGGAGTTTTGTTAACATTGTCTTAAAACTGAGAGGACTTGTATCCAACATTTCTTAAAATATTTTTTATACAGTATTAAAAACTAATGATCTCAAAAATATAGGAAATATATAATGTTTAGGGCATTCTATTTTCACCTGCATTAAATTCGCTCGATATATAATTTTTATGAGAATAAATACAATTAATTCATCATATGAAATACTAAATGTTCATAATACTACCCAAAAGGATATAATAAATCATTATTTGAAATTCCACTAGCAGAGGATGAAAAAATCAACATGAAATATTGTCAAGAAAAAACATATAGATTTATGTTTCCATATTACCATCCAGAACAGGAGACTCGTGCCAATATTCATACACACCTTTACATAGTTGGCTCAATTTTTAATTCGTGCAATAGTCTTATCAAATGTTGGCAATTCAAGATTCGAGCATGTTTTCCATATTCCGATGATTATCTTGGCTTCGGACACAAACGGTATCCGTTTTCCTAGTTATATAAAAGCATTTCAAAAAACAGTATCCAGATATTCGATTTATAACACAAAAAAAATAATTAAAATGGAAACAATTTTTTTTTATTACTTAGATAAATTAATAAATACAAAGAATTTTATACAGGGATTGAAGAATTAGACCATGAAGCAATGTTGAACCTTGTTACTGTATAGTTGCAAATAACTAGCAGGGGTGTAATTTCGATTTTCGGCCTAAATTAAGCTTAATTCGGGCTGAAATTGCGATTATACGGAGCAATGAAGTAATAATGATATTAAATACATCACTTAAAGAGATATTTCCGAATATTCGTCACATATTATTAAACAATCTAAGAGTATCATAGAAAATTAGAAAGTCTTACAGTATATATAGCTATTCATTGGAGAATGTAGAAGTTATCATCAGAAAATGGTTTAAAATGATGTCTACTAGATATCAACAAATAATTTATTGATAATAATCATTTATTGGTTACTAAACAATTAATAGCATAGTAGCATTATCGATTACTATCAATATGGATACTTAACGATTATAAATGTTGTACGTCGAAATCGAATTTTTGTGGTTTCCAAATCAATTTATATTGCAACGAAATTCTAAACTGACATAGTTGATTAGAGAATTCAAATTCCACTTAATAAGCGCATTTAAAATTAACTTAGAATTTAGTAATTATCAGATTATTGAAACAGATGAAATTGAATTCTAAGTATTTTGTCAAATCGGGTCCATACTGTTGTCTAAGTTACAAAGAATATTTATTTTTATTTCGTAATGCATTTGAAAGCTTACTAAATTTATCGATGGCAAATCTTTTAATCGACGTCGTAAACCCTTTATTTTATTATGCGAGAGGATTACATGTATATTTTTATATTAAAGCTGTTCAAGATCCATCAAATACAACTATTAGAACTACCAGGTTAAAAAACATTCAACTTGTGAAATCTTGGAAAATTAACAATCAAATTTGCTGGTACGTCATGCATTACTTTGTAGTTTAAACCATGTGATATTCAGGAATTATGAAATACAATATAAATTTAAATATATATGTTGTATCCGGGGTACAATATATACATGTCAGCGGTACCCATGTGATTAGTGATCTGGTATGTGGTGATGAATGTCGTAAATGATAATGATGATAATGATTGCATGAGCGATAAGTATAGTATGATGATCCTAAGTGGGAAGTGCCTAACTTTCGTGTTCTGCAAGAGCTTTTGGACCTGCAATATCTTTGTGATTCTCTAAAGAATAAACTGTTATCTGTGTGAACGTACGTATTAGGTGGCAGTGCCTGTACGATACATCAGTCATCGTATTGCCAAGCGAGTGAAGTTCAGTAGTAAAACCCCACAAATACAGTACACAGTCTGAGTGACTATGTGACAATACATTTTTTAATTTACAGTAGTGGTCATGGAAATTGGACCTCTGAGCTCTTCTTTAATTCTTTAAATTATAGTTATAATTTTAAATTTTTTATAAACAAATAACATTTCTTCTATATATATTATATATAAATTTCTATAGCTTTTTAATTGCTATAGTACATTAAATTTTAAATGAGAACTAAATTTTTTTTAATTTTTTAACAAAAAATTAAAAAAAATAATTGAATTTAATTTAAAATTTTTTAAAAATTATTCAAATATTTTTGTATTGCAAAAAAAAAAAAAAAATTGATTTAATTTGATAAGGCAGTTATTAAAAAATTAAATTTTAAACTTTAAATTATTGTATAACCAAATCTTACACATAAAAATAGAAATTTTTAGAATTTAATTAAATTGGGATAAACTTTTTTTTTTTTACAAATATAAAAATACTTGAAAATTTTTTAATTAATTTTTAATAATAAAACTTGTTAAAATAATAATTTATTTTTAATTAAATTTAATGTTTTTTTATCTTTTTTTTTTTAAAAAAAAAATTCTGTTAAATTTAGCTCTTATCCGAAAATTGATATAGTAATTAAAAAACTATAAAAATTTATATATTATAATATATACAGAAGATATATTATTTATTTAATAAAAAATTTAAAAATAATAACTTTACAAATTAAGAGTTAGAGAGGAGATCCAGTTCCCATGACCACTACTGTATTAATATAGCTATGTTTTACAATCATTCATTAAAGAATTGGATGATTTGTACAAGAAGAAATTTGTTCAATCCAATTGTAACAAAACCAATTCGTTGTTAAATTTTTCTTTAGGCCTAATCCAAATTGATAATTTAAGCGTGCGAGAAGTTTTAAAAGCACAATTAGTATCATAAATAGGTAATATAAATTGCTACAAATGTAAAAAGTAAAATTGAATCACAGAAGTAGATTAATGTATAATAGCTAGAATAAATGTAAAGAGTAACATTGCCTTGATAATCACGTTTGCATGACTTTTTGCATTAATTAAAAATTTTGTCAATTCTTAATTTAACTAGTGCTCGTACCCGGATAACTCTTTATCCGAAAGGTTGTAACCTTTAACAAAATCTAATAACCGGTCTTATATCCTATTCAAATAAAAGGATAACGGTTATATCTGGATAAGATATTTATATTATAATGCATCAATCAAATAAAGTAACTCTATATTGATTCATATAAAAAAATGATTTATGCATGTAGTTTGTACTTTGTACATTCTATTCTAACTTACGTATCCGTTAGGTGTCATTAGTGGCCAGACAAAGAGGTCTAGGAGTATTTCGGAAATAAATAAGAGTTTAAAAAATCTTATTTGTGTATCAAAATTTTGAAATCGGAAAATGAAATGGGAGTGTTTAGAGACATCCATTTGACGAAATACCGGTAAGTAAAATTTTTTTATTATGCAGATCAACAAACTATTTAATTAATAATAAAACGATATTAGCAGTATCGATTAACAATAAAATAATTTATAATAATGATAATGAAGATCATATAAATAAGTGTATTCGAATTTTAATCACAAAATATACAAAATATTACTTCCTGCGACTCACCGAATATAAAGTCCAATGGGTAAAATAACATTACTAGTATATAAGATTTACGAATTTTAAATTCTGAAACCCCTTATTATTATAATGTTCCGCATCATTTCTGAATTTATGTGTTTCTCAATTGGCATGTGTTATTCGTGAATCGTGAAATGTCATTTGTCATTTTAGAACCGCTATCCATTTATCAATTACAGTAATAAAAAAAAAAGCGAAAATAATTATACACGCGCTGAATTTTGGTTAAATCCGCTTTGCAGATCACATGAGGGTGAAATCCGCGTTAGCATATAAAAAACACTATGCTAACGCGGATTTCATCCCAACTCTATGATCAAAGCGGGTTTTACTAGAATCCGGCGCGGGTTTATAAAAAAATTAAAAAAAATAAAAAATAAATAAATGCGAATAAAAATGAATCACTAAATATTAAATGCTAACTTTACATACATTAAAAGAATACATTCGAATATTCATATATTTTAACAATGTAATTAATAATTTTTGCATTCCCACGTAGAACACATCTGCATTTGTTTTTCGGCAACAGGTCGGGTGTCTTGTCTAACCCGAATCTAATAAGATAATTACTAAATTTGTTTTTTAAAAAAGAAAAATTTATCTTTTCCAGGTTTTTTTATGATCGTCATGCTCAGCCTAGATTAAACCTAGCTGCCGCACAAAAAATACGCGGATATTTGGCCTGCATTAAGTAATTTAGGCTGATGATCTTCAAAATTCTTAATTTTGGCCGGAAATTAATTTTTTAATTTTTTTAGCTACAAAAAAGGAAATTTTTTAAAAAATAGGCCTGCTCCATGGTAAAATTGGCTCAGGAACATTTTTCACTTAGTTAGCAGGTGCAGTTTCATTAATAGAATTTTGCGTAATTTTGGCTTAATTTTTTTTTATCCGCGCATTTTTTGTGCGGCACCTAGGATTTATCTCAGATTAGTAGTAGCACAGATTATTTCGTAAAATTTTCGACATAACAAACTTGCATCCCCAAGTTATTCTTATCTTGTTTCTCCAATATAAAGAACCTTAAAGGTTTAGCTTGAACATTCATTTCACGAAAATCGAGAAAGAGCCCGTTTTCAGAATTGAAGTAAATTCCGTACTGTGTAAAGTATGTAATAGAAAAACAAAATAAGTGCTTACTTTACAAGTATGTATTCATATATATAATGTCGCAGCTGATGCTGAAAATGGCTGATGCTGAAATTTGCGATCTCGATTTGAAATATAAGCTCTGCTAAAATCCACGAATACACTTTAAATATCAAATCTACTCCAAACCTCACCCTAACCTTATAAGACAAAAACGAAAAAATCACCACAAAAAAATTTTAAAATTTCATATCAAAGTAGGTCCAAATTTCAGCATCGGCCGTTTTCAACATCAGCTGCGACAATAATTATTATTATATACTTGCAAAAAACTGAAAGCCAGTATAAGTTTAAAGTGTAATTGATTTATATCGACCTATTAAATAAATATAATAAACAAACGAAATATTAAAATCATGTTCTTATTTAAAATACATTAAATTTATGATATAGACAAGTTTTACACCGGGTGATGCTATATATAAATAATACGCAAATTAAAATATTTATTATAATTGTATTTTATATCATATCTTAAATTAACCGGATACCTCAATAATTTATCTATCAATTTTATAATTCGGGTATCTGGATAGCCTAACACCGGTTATTGTACCCTAGGGTACGGCCACTAAATTTAACATGCATTATTTATTAATTTTTACTGACTGAAGAATGACCTAGATCAATTTTTAAATATTTAGATATCAAATTTATCATATTTAATAAAATTCAAATTAATTAAAAAAAATTTATCATTAGAATCACAAAGTTAACTATCGTCTTTTTGTTCATAAAAGATAAATTAGTGATAACCTTTATATCGATAATCTTATATTGATAAGTCATATTTATATTACCAAAATAATGATTTCAAATAAAATCTTTCAATATTGTCTTTATACTGTCTTTACATTCAAAAGATTTCTAGTTTTTCGCTAAAAATTTATTATTTATTTTTATAAGCAAAAAAATTTCTTTATTATATAATCTTTAATGTTAATTCATTAAAGTAAAAAAGTGAAGTTTATTTAAAAAGTTCAGAAATAAATTATTACGTTTGTTAAATAATTTTATAAATAAATTACAGTATTAAGTTCGTTAAGTAGTTCTATAAACTCAAATAAATATTTTAAATTGTTAGTAAATGATTCGTAGCATTGACGATTATTTTTGATAGGGATACCTAATGATTATAAACACCACTACCAATTGTTATTTATTAAATTTATCAATACTGTAATAATCAATAATAATCAATAATAATCAATTATTTTATTATTTTATCAAAAAAGTTTTATTATATATAACAATATAAGCTAATAAAATTTTACTATATAATTGAAATTTGAATATTCTTATTTATAGTTTTGAAAATATAAAGACTCTATGCATGCTTCGAATTAATTAAAAGATTTTGATTCCTTGATACAGTGATGTTTAAAACCTGGTACTGGTATATTGTTGCAACCGAAACTGAAAATTTAGGACCTCGATTTAAAAATATAAACCAAAATCTACTTATACTCTATTAAATATTTAAATTTCCTGAATTTAGCTGTTTTTAGCTTTAGCCGCGACAATTATTAAGCTTATTTTTATTATCGTTATTGTTATTTATTGCATCAGTATTATTAAGCTTGATATTTTTACTATAAATTGGGGGGGTTTTTTTTTTTAGGACCTTAGCATCACAAAAATAATTCGCTAAAAAATTTGTTTATAGATTAAGGTTAAGATTAAGATTTACTATTAAAGAGCTTTACATATCAAAAAAATTGTACCGAAAACTTTAGTTAATATGCAGAAGGCAGTTTCATATCGAAACTACTAGTAGTATTCTCAGAGTACTTATGAAAATGCTATTAAAATATTTGGTTTACTGTTCTCTATTATCAGTTAGGGGGCATCCATAAATAACATTATACAAGAGGGGAGTCAGATGAAATCTAACGTTTTTCCCGATAAGTAATGAGGTATCAAAAAAATATAACATAATTTTTTTAGAAAAAATTGTCTAAAATCTGAACCAGTGGTCTAAATTTAATGATTTTGATACCATTTGATTCGTCTCGTTGAGAGGAGTCAAATGGTACCAATTTCATTTGGATTACTGGATCAGAAGTTATTGGCCAAATACTATTGGTCATATCTTTTCTTATAAAATTACTATATAACTAATAGTTTTTTGTGAATATCATGCAATCCAGTGATCCAAATAACATGATTTGGTATCATTGGATTCATCTCATTGAAACGAATCGAATGGTACCTAAATCATCTAAATCATCTAAATCGGATCACTGCATCACAAGATATACAGATTTTAAAATTTTTTTTTATATAGTCTGGGGTCAAGCGCTACTATGTGGGGCATCTACTTATTTGCGCGGGTAATACAAGCTCCTGGAAAGGAAATAGCCAATCGGAGAGTGCAAATTTTGACTATTCCGAATTAGCCCAACGAAGAATTTGAACATACATAAAAGAAGAAAAGTGAAAATACGCAAAAACTAATGTTTAAATCGATCTTGGAGCACTATTAAAAATGATAGAATGAAATTTTACTTATATTAAGCATTACTCTAACTCTATGGACTTTAATGTTAAGGCCCTAACCCTAAATTTTTATCCCACGCACTTAGTTTATTTACAAAATTGGATTTCCTTTTTTGTTTTGTATTACCTATGCATATAAGTAAAATGCTATGTGGGGTACATAATGTTATTTATGGATGCCCCTTATAATAATAATTTTTTTGTGCACAATAAAATCATATTTGTGTGTTTATATGTAATATACTGTATAATTGTCAACTTGAGAATACAGATTTAATAATTTGAAATTACTTTGATTTAATATATACATACAATATATAGAACAAACTTATAAATTGTAATTAGAATGTTTAAGTATTATATTAATTTGAATTACTAAAATTACAAGTTATTTTTTTTTTTAACTTTGACGGCCTTGCTAGAGCCTAACTAGTTTATTAATCCTGAGTAGTTTACAATTGTAAACGAACTAATATATCCACTATTATATAGGTCCAATATTATTTGGCTACTTCTAAGAGCTCCCAAATGCAACTCGTTGCACCAAACTCCTGAGAGAATGAAGTCTCAACGTTAGTGCCGTCAAGTTTATAGGATTTCTCTTCAAATCCCTCCCACCTAGCATCAATGGTAGGGTCAGATAATAGTAGCATGTACTATTATCTGTATACTACCATTCAAGAAAAAATGAAATATAAAAGAAATAAAAAGGTTGTAAAAAAAGAGGAAAATAGCATCGAACCTAGACGAGAAACCAAAAACAACAACAAAAAAAAGATGTAAGATGAGAGAAACAAAGAAAAAGCCTATAAACAAGGCGGAACTGACTAATCCTATCTAAAAAAAAAAATGAGAAAAAAGAGAGAAGATAACAAATACTAATACTAATACTAATACTAATACTAATACTGTTAATGTTTAAAAATTATAATACTGCGTAGCGGAATTCTGCCAAAGTATTATGTACATAAAAGAAAAAAAACTAAACTACGCCTAATAGAAAGTTCTAGAAAGAAATTTCATCTCAAATTTTCTACCAAAACATCTCACGTGTCATTCGTTTATTCGCAGAATTCAAATTCACTCGTGACTGATTCCGATTAGGTGGACGTATTCCCAAATTGAAAGGAGTAAACACTGCCGATCTTTTGGAGGGGGTAAACTGGATTGCCCACTTTTTGGCGAAATTTCGAAAAAACCAAAGAGAGATAGCAGGGCGACCAAAACTTGTAAAGAGTGTAAGTTTTACATTTTGTAGAATAGTATAGATAACCAAAAGTATGTTTCTGTCTAAACTTCCACATCTTTTGACAAAAAACTCCAGGGTTTTAGCCCTACTACATTTTCTATAGCAACGAAGTCTTCTACCCGGAGAACCAAACCCACAAGGAAAAATCTTTTTCAGCTCTATTTCAGTCTTCTCGCATGCAATCTAAAGTCCTATATCCAAGTTGCTTCTAGATAGAGTTTTTGTTATGTATAAAAAATACTAACTACAAAATTTTTTATAGGTCAGTGCTTATAGGAAGTTTTGGTCCAGAGGATCGTCAGAAAGAGTTCGGTGTTAAATTACAAGTTATTATATAGCAATAATTTATAAAAATTTATAACATATCTGATATATAGTATTTATATTGTATTATAGTTAGGCCACTTCAATTTAATTCTTTGTTTAACATAACAAATTCAAAATTTTTTAGAGGAAAGGGATTTAAACAACATATGATTAGGTCTGGTTCAGGTCTAGAATAGGTCTGATTTGTGTCCAGTCCAGGATTGGACCAGACTAAAACTCTAAATTTTATGCAGACTGGTCTAAGTCTAAATATATTTATATGTATTTTTTTGGTGCTGCAAGTTTACTTAGAACATGAAGTTAGAATTAATTAGTAAAATTTTATAAATCATAAGATTTTATAGAATTTTATTAATAAAATTTTATAAAATCTTATAATACACAAAATTTTATTAATTAATTCTAACTTTATGCACTAAGTAAACATATTCAGCATCTAAAAGTACATCAAATCATTAGAGTTATTTTTATTTTACTTAAAATTTGAAGCATAATTTTGGATTTTTGATCAAAAAAGTCAATTTAAGCATCTTTTCTTCAAATTTCAAGTAAAATAAAAACAATTCTGCTGATTTAATGTATTTTTAGGTTCTAAATAAGTTTATTTTTATTTTTTTTTGTTTAGTGTCAAAGTGCCCACTTTGGGGATTGGCTTTTATTCAAGATATTTTAGACCTCGGCACCCTACATGGAGAGAGAGCCGACATTCATATATTAATGAGAGTACAACTAGCCTTACCTGCAACTTTTGGTTGCCTATTTAAGTAGCCACCCGAAGGTTCTACCCTAGCTGCCATACCTGCAACCCATATACTGGCATTGCCTATTTAAACCCTCTGATCTTCTGCCTCCTTGTATCACCGGCACAGCCACCAGCTACTAAACCTGGAGTTCGTACCGGATACTAACCGCACCCTTAGGACTAATTTATCCTTAGTGGGAAACTTGGTAGAGTGTTTTCCCGTCCCACACAGGTATCATCTACTCTTCGGTAGCAACAGGGGTTACCCCCTATCATTACCTACTTCTGCCCTTGTAAAGTTCACATAACCCCAGTACCACCCTGTTCTTCTTTCAGTTTCTTTCCTCGGAACTTTCCTTCCCCCGGTTGCTTTCTTACTTCCAATCCAAATACCCGGAAAGGTTGGTCTGCCCTGGCGAACCCAGGGGCTCCCAACCCCTGGTACATGATTTCACAACACATGTCCTTTTCCTCCAGTGTGATCTCCGGTGGTTCAGTTGGTAGGGTCCGCCATAAACCCTTTGATTGTAAGTCCACTTCCGGTCAGTCCGAACCGGCTATCTCTTTACTCGGGTCTTGCCAAGTATGGTTTCCTGTTGTCCTACGGTTCTGTGCATAACACAGCACCTGCGCTCCCCAGGATCTATGCGCCCCAGTTTTGTGCGTAACTAAACCCTTTGATTGTAAGTCCACTTCCGGTCAGTCCGAACCGGCTACCTCTTTACTCGGGTCTTGCCAAGTATGGTTTCCTGTTGTCCTACGGTTCTGTGCATAACACAGCACCTGCGCTCCCCAGGATCTATGCGCCCCAGTTTTGTGCATAACACAACGCCAGAGCTCCCAATACGAGTTGGTATAACCTAGGAAACAGATTTGTATATCCGAGCTCAGAGTCCAGATTACCATAATACAGGTAAATTTTTCAAAATCGTCTCCAGTGAGATTTGAACTCTGTACCTTTTGTTACAACTACTTGGGGGTGACAACAATCCAACTACACTATGTCACCACACCCCCCTAAATAAGTTTATTTAGTGCATGAAGTTAGAATTAATTAGTAAAATTTTGTGAATCATAAAATTTTATAGAATTTTATTAATAAAATTCTATATAATATCTTATGTTTCACAAACTTTTACTAATTAATTCTAACTTAATGCACTAAGTAAACTTGTATAGCATCTAAAAATATATCAAATTAGTAGAGTTATTTTTATTTTACTTAAAATTTGGAGAATAGATACATAATTTTGGATTTTTGATCAAAAAAGTCAAATTTAAACATCTTTTCTTCAAATTTCAAGTAAAATAAAACCAATTTTGCTGATTTAATGTATTTTTAGGTTCTAAATAAGGTTATTTAGTGCATGGAGTTAGAATTAATTAGTAAAATTTTGTGAATCATAAAATTTTATAGAATTTTATTAATAAAATTCTATAATTTACAAAAGTTTACTGATTAATTCTAACTTAATGCACTAAGTAAACTTGTATAGCACCTAAAAATACATCAAATTAGCAGAGTTATTTTTATTTACTTGAAATTTGGAGAATAGATGCATAATTTTGGATTTTTGATCAAAAAAGTCAAATTTAAGCATCTTTTCTCTAAATTTTAAGTAAAATAAAAACAATACTGCTGATTTAATGTATTTTAGACTCTAAACAAGTTTATCTAGTACAATAATTTAGAATTAATTAGTAAATATTGTGAATCATAAGATTTTATAGAATTTTTATTAACAAAATTCTATATAATCTTATTATTTATAAAATTTTACTAATTAATTCTAACTTAATTCACTAGGTAAACTTGTTCAGAGCTTAAAAATACATTAAATCAGCAGTATTGTTTTTATTTTACTTGAATTTTGGAGAAAAGATGCTTAAATTGACTTTTTTGATCAAAAATCCAAAATTATGCATCTATTCTCCAATTTCAAAGAAAATAAAAATAAATCTACTGATTTGATATATTTTCAAGTGCTAAACATGTTTACTTAGTGCATAAAGTTAGAATTAATTAATAAAAATTTGCGTATTATAAGATTTTATAAAATTTTATTAATAAAATTCTATAAAATCTTATGATTCATAAAATTTTACTAATTAATTCTAATTTATATAATGTTCCTAGGTTTAGCATAGCTCTAATTTTGGTGATCTTTCTGTATGGGTTCATTTTAGTAATATGAAAAGTAAATTTGAATCTAAGTGTTATATATATATATATGTTGTTTAACTCCCCCCATAATTTGCTCAATCGAGAGGGGGGTTATGTTAAACATAGATTTAAATTGGAGTGGCCTTATTAAAAAGTTTAAACTTATTATTTAAGTGTTTAAATATAGACAATTTAATTTTTAAAGATGTTATTTAAAAGATTAAAATATATTAATGTCCTAAGCTGTTCTTTAACAACATTGTCCGTAAAACTTTTATCGATTGCTACGATACAACAATTATACTAATGCGGTCCTGATTTTGAGTGTTCAATTTCTGGTTTTGATATTGTCATCTTGTTTGAACCATCTCGGTAGTATGAGCGCAACTACTGTATAACTAGGGTTGCGGCCCAAACTTACTAGTTTGGGATTTGGTAGAATCCCAAATAGTATTTATTAGGTTTTGCAAAATGCCTCTAGTTTGCCGTAATGTCAAACATTCTGACATATAAATTATATTACAGCTAGAAATCCCAAATTTTTTACATGTAAAATTGGGTTTGGAACTCATCCCAAACAAAGAGGTTATTTAAAGTTTGGCACTTTAGCCAATAAGATTGCGAAATTTTGACATCAAACCGATGAATAAGTATCAGGTAAATATCAAATACAAGACTTACCGATGTACTAGATTTAGCTCATAGGACAACCAGGTAACTTATAAAGTACTTTTTGAGAACGTAACATTTTACCAACAAAAAAATCACTATGAAAGCATATTCTAGCTCTAAATGAATGTAGATATTCACTGTTAAAATTAATCCAAAATAATCCACCTCTCCAAGAACTTCACTTAGATGCGAATATTTTTTACTATATACTGCTAATACTAGTTATATTAACTGTATATAAGTTTTAAATGTCAAAAACGGTTATTAAAAAAAAGAAGATTGAAACATTACATGTAAGCTTTAAACTTGGAACTTTGAGTGCACTGTTTAATATGCTAAATATTATAATAATAATAGGCTTGTACTAACATTTACTATATATTTTACATTTATAAAGTTATATTATGAGAGTAATAAATGTAACTTTGGTTAAGTAGTAGTCAATAATATGTATGTGTTATTGTTTTATTAATAATTATATGTGCTAGGGTTATATGGGCTATGTGGCGTCTTTAATAAGGGTCGTGGTAATTTAAAATAAAATAGAATTATTTTAATTACTTTTCAAAATGTACCGGTAATAAAGAATTACATTGAATTTGTTAATCGATTAGAGCTTGGGTTTATTAATAATAAATATCAATTTACGTGTTATTTATCTATTTCTAAAAAAGAGATAAATTCTTTTTGCATGCATTAATAGTTTGTAAGCTTCTTAATATGAAGTTCTTTTCGTTTTCTAGTAATTTTTGAGTTTGACACTATATACCGAAATGGGATACATATTTGGGTTTGGGTTATGAACCCAAACTAGGTAGAAATACCGATTCCCAAACCCAAACTAAGTAGAAATGCCGTAACTAAAAAAAAGAGTTTGGGCCGCAACCCTATGTATAACATGTATTGATAACTTTAGTATCGAAATTACTAGCAAAATAATGTGATTAATCATGAATTAATTTAATATTATATTTACTAAAAAACAAAAAAAAAATAAAATAAATAAAATAAAATAAAATAAAAATACAATAAATAAATAAATAAATAAATATATATATATATATAATTATATTAACTGCTAATATAATTAAAATAACTTAAATAATGGGTATTATAAGAATATTAATACAATTATTATGACTGTTTATAACTGTCAAGGCGATTATTTAATAGAGCACCTAGGTGATCTTGAATTGTATACAGTATTAGGATTTTCATAATCAGTAAGATGAAGAAGTTGTTCCATAGAAATACGTTTTTGACTCTTTGGATCAATAATGTGGATCTTATTGAACATTGGAAGAAACGGTGATAACCGTTTCGATATATGAGCATTAGAGTTTTTATTCTTTACAATATCCACTTTAAATGGTAATTTTTGTTGAATCATAGCAGGTATGTCAACTTTCAGAGATTCTCGTGAAAATTCTTTTGCACTGACCATATTTTTTATGTTGATAAATTTAGATAACCTAATATTAGGTGCTTTTCCAAGATGAAATTTCACCTTAATTTTATGAGAGACAGTAATGTAAGTTGAATCTACACTGTAGACAAGATTTCGGGAAGAAGGTATTGAGAGTTTGACATCTAAAGAATATTCATTTTCTGAATCTGAAGTGGAAATGATGTTTTCTGCATTAATAGTCTCTTCAACAATATATCTTTTCGTTTCCGTTTCATATCTATCTGTTCTTAATTCGTGATATTCTTTTATACCAACAAATATCTTTTTAAGATAAATTTGAGGTTCATGAAATGTCAATTTTATTGGTACAACATAGGATAAACCTGTTCCAAAAGTTGAGTTACTTAAAGAAACATCATATCCAACAGCATGAGGTAAAGCCGGTCCTTCTTTTTTGACGAGCCAACGAGAAGGTGCTTGTGGTGGTATGACCGTATAACGAACAATAGGACAAAAAATTTTTATCTTTTTTTCATAATTTCGTGAATCAGGATCTATAGGTCGACGTGATATTTTTGCTTTAAGCATATAGTATATTCTTCCACAACCTTTATCCATATATAAAGAAGGTGGAAGATTTTCGGGAAGTTTAAAACGAAATGGTAAGTCTAATTCCGTTACACCTTCATAAGAACCTTTACTTTGAGACCTCCATAAACAAGTAGAGGAACTGAAAATTGTCCGTTTTGCGGAATGAGTGGATAAAGTTTCGGTTGAAACATCATCATCGGAAAAGTCATCATCATCATCCTCTTTAATTTTTTGGCCTTCTTCTAAGGTGCCCGCAAAGAAAACGCTCTCTTTACCAACAAATGAAACCTCAACTTTTCTGGCAAATATAGGTTTCTTGTTTGTATAACGAATGTGTAAAACACCAGTCAAATAAACATCCGGATGAGCACCGAAATAGCCTCGTTGGAATGAAGATTCGCCTGGGGAAAAGGCAAAAAAAACTTTCTTACTATTTATTGAACGAGGAACTTTCGGACCAATGGTTTGTTGCGCCATAAAGCATTCATGTATTTTGAAAAAAAAAAGATCTAGAAATATTTTCTTCATTTATTTAAATGATTAAATATGATTAAATGATTATAATTGAGACTATCATCACACGCAAATACCGTATAGTTCCGAAATTAAGCACCACCCCCTCTACCCCAAATTTTTTAATTTCAATTAGCGGAAGTAATTTGGCCAAAGATCTCTAATCTGAGATTAAAAAATTGGGGTAGGGAGTGATGCTTAATTTTGGAACTATACGGTAATTCTTTATTTTATTATGAGTATCGATATCAAAATTGTTGCAAATTATGTATGATCCGGAATTGATCTTTTTAATGTTCATATTATAAAATTTTTCGAGATGAAATTAAGAAATTTTTTCAGCCATATGACATTAATTTTTAATAATATAACTAAAAACAACTTTCAAATACGCTAACATTCAGAAAAAAAAATATTTAAAGTTAGTATGATCATCGATGTGCCGGCGGTTACCCGTGATGCTGATTGAGAGATCAGAGGTAATCAAGTTACGCGGGTAAATGCGATCTTAGTAAAATTAATTCTATCTTGTAATAATAAAGTATCAGGTTTTTTTATTAAAGTAAATAATAATATAACTTCAGTCACATGTTAATTTCGTACGACAATCATACTAATGTATATAGTAAATTATCGTTGTCGGTGTTGGTCGATGACCTTAAATGATTTAAATGATTTAAATCATTTAAATGATATCTTTTACTGGGATGTCCGGAATTATACATATGACAAATTTTTAATTTGCATGATGATTAAAAATTAATGATAATTCAGTAATTGCTTATCAAATCATTTATGTGTTCATTGCGTAATAAAATGAGTATCGCAAAGGGAAAACCTGGAATTGAATTTTCCAAACTTTGTTTTAAAGAAACAGGCTTATCAGACATGTAATTCATAAATAAAATTTATTATAGAATTTATTGTATCATCCATCAGATTTGATCAGCCCGTTTCTGAAAGTGAATTTCAGAAATTCAAGAGTCAAGTTTTCCCTTTGCGACACTCAAATAATAAAATTTAAATAAAAAAACTATGATAAAATTAAATTATACGATTTATTTGATTGATTCATTGCATCCTTGCTTATTACTGTATGTCCAATAAAAAAAAAAAAAAACTTTTTCTGTCCAATTAAATTATTTGAACAATTGATATTGTCCAAATGTCCAAAATTATGACATCACATCTCTGTTTTAGAAAACAACTAATATTCTATTGAATAGAAGAAAGGAATTATATCGAAAGGATGATATACGTCGATGTCACAAAGTCCTGCAAATGAACTGTATTAAATCAGTTATAATTAAGTTGGAATGTAACTAGTGTTTTGTAGTCTATCATTATATTTTTAATATAATCTAACATAAAATCGACAAAGTCGATTTTTTGAAAAATCGATTAACTAAGCCGGCTACCGGTAAGTCTAACGCAAATCGACTAAAAGTCACCCGACATATAATTTTTATTATACTATATAATATAAACTCATATAATATTGTTAAAAATCCATCTATCTAACTACTAACCAATTTATAGAATCTTTAGTTTTGTTATAGCAGTTTATATCATATAATGAAAATTATATATCGGGTGACTTTAACCCGGGTGAAAATAGAATTTCCCTTTATTTGTCATAGGGAATAATTAGTGTGTAAATCTTGGGGTAAAAATAAGCAATTATTGTCACAGATCATAAATGAAATATGAAATGTGGGTTTCTATTTAGCCTTCTAAAACTCACTTAAACTTTGTTTAGTATATACTCTAAAACTAACCTTTAACCTTAATCCCTAACCCTAAAAAATGCGTCCCAAAATCCGATTTCATTTTAATGTAAGTCATGTCCGCATCAATGATAATCGCTTATTAGTATCGCCACCTAATACGGAGCTTAAATTTATTTTGATATTTTAATAACGATAATGATTGATAACAATATTTGATTAGTAATACATACAATAATAATCGGTAATTATAAAATGCACCTATGGTGTTGAACACCATAGGTAGCAAATTCGTGTAACAAAAACAAAAAATAAACTTTTATAAAACAAAAAATAAATTTTTATTACCTTAGGGTTAGGGTGAGACCTGGGATGGAGCAGAGGTAGTGTTCCGCACGGTCCGGTTCGGTCCGGGTTTTGTACAAAACCGGGCTCGAATCGAAAATTCGATTCGATTCAGTTTCCAAACCCGAAACCGTATCATCAAAACCGAAACCCGACCCGGGACCTGATTATAAATAGGTTTACTGAAATCATTTACAGTATATTAAAATAGCATTTCGTAACAAGTACAATTTTATGTATTCATGTAATTTGTAAGAGATTGAACCAGATTTTATGCGCCAAATTAAAAACTATCATAGAGCTTAAGTTTTTATTTCTTACAATAATAATGTACTAATGTAATAGCGCTACCGCCAATCAATATCTATAATTTGATAATTTTGTTTATAGACGCTCATATGCCTAAACAAAAAAATAAAAAAAATGATTAATACTGTATGATTTAAGCCAATAAATGCATTTCTTATATTAGCAGAATTTGAAAATAATAGAATACTGTACCTTATATTTTCTATTTCGATTTCAACCTTCGACTTTAATAATATGCGTTAATCGATTCAATACCAATTCCAAGTTCGTAATAATATCTAGCTGGATCCCCGTTATGCAGACTTTTTATAAGGCGCTTTTTTTTTTTTTTAATCTATTCAATTAAAACTTATATATGTAAAAAAAAAAAAGAAAAAAAGAAAAAAAGAAAAACAAAAGAAAAAAGAAAAACAAAAGAAAAAAAGAGAAAAAAGAAAAACAAAAGAAAAAAAAAAAAAGAAGTAGCAAAATTTGAAAATGATAAAACGTCCTATGCTCATTCGATTTCAACCGTATAATTGCTTTTGTGTTGATCAAATTTAATACCGATTCCAAATTTGTAATAACATCCAGCTAGATCCCCGTTTGCAGATTTTTGATAAGAGAATCATTTTTTCTAAGCCATTCATTTTAAAATTTATAAAAAAAAAAAAAAAAAAAAACAGAATTTGAAATAATAAAATGTTCTATGTTTTGTTCATTCAATTTCAATTCCTGATCGATTTTAACACCAATTCCAAGTTCATAAGAACAATATCCGGTTGGTCCCCATTTTGCAGATTTTGATAATAAAAGAATATCTTGTGCTCTTTTTTTTTTTTTTTTTTTGACCAAACACGATTATTCAGAAAAAAAAAAAGGATAAGAATAAAAATAACATTTTTATTCAAGTTTGCAAGCTCAATTAATTTACTCATCCTGAAATCCTCTCCACCATGATCTTAGACACATTGCTGATCTTACTGTTTTCTCACATAGCCGGTTCCGTTTATCAGTAATCATATCCCCACTAATACTAAATACGTGTTCACTTGGAACACTCGTTGCGGGGATCGAAAGACAGTCTCGTGCGAATTTCGCCAAATTCGGATAACTTGTTTCATTTGTCCGCCACCATTCTAATATATCAATATCTGAATTTACACATGGCGTAGCTAAATATGCATCCAATTCGTTTTGCTGATTTATACGTGTTCGCTTAAAAATCCGGGTCATTATCGTAGATTGTGTGGTGGTGGTTTCACGTGATGTGCTTTGATCAGAAAAAGGTGCATATTCATCTTCATATTTATTTTTGATAATATCTTTAATTCTACTAATAAGATGTGACGGCCAGTTAAGTGATTCAAAATATTGGAACTTAAGCCGTGGATCTAATATTACAGATGAAAGATGTAACACACTTGTTCTATTGCAATAGCTTATAAGTTTTTGTTCTGCAGCTTCACAACCTCGAATTAGCCAATGTGGTGCACCATTTTTTCTTTTAACTTCTTCTAAGGTTTCAAAAAGCGTATAATATAAAGGAACAACCATAGTTAAGGTTGGGTATTCCGATGCTGACATAATCGTTACTGCATCCTGAAATGGTTTAAGAACCTCAACAATTTGCTTTATTTTTTCCCATTCCTCTTCTGATAAAATATATTGACGCAAGTCTGAATCAGTAAGGGTCATCGTATCCAGTGCCACTCTTAATGCTATCGCTCGTTCACACATGCTATACGTGGAATTCCATCTGGTAACGACGTCAAGAATAGGTTTCAAACGATTTATGTCATGGACTAAACAGGTAGCTTTTAGCATTTTACGACGCAATCGTGATCCTCGGATACTTTTAATTAACTCCCGTAATTTTTCAAGTTCATTTCCTAAAACATTTAGGAAACTATGTACAGCGAGGTTTAGAACATGTCCAAAACACCTTATGGATTGTTGTTGGCTATCAAACTGGAAACCAAGCCGCATCATTGAATTAGAGAAATCCTGCATAAATTTGATATTAGAAGATGCATTGTCATGCGTAACCGCCATTAACTTTGATATAATGTTCATTGATTGAAGACAATCTTCTATATTTTTGGCAATTTCAGAACCTCCGTGTGATCCATCCATATTTATAAAATCTAAGAGAATACATTTTAATTTCCAGGATTTGTCTATATAGTGGAGAGTGACCGCCATAAACGATTTATCGTTTGTATCCGTCGTCCATATGTCAGTAGTAATAGAAAATTTTCCAGGGATTTTTCGCAGCTTTTCTTGAAGATTCTTATATTCTTCCTCAAAATCAACCATAATATGCCTTTTAACCAGGTCTGCTGAAGGTGCAGTTGCTTTAGATTCTAAATATGTAAATATATCCCTAAGACCTTCATCTTCAATGATATTAAATGGACGATTATGCTTAACAATCCAACGTTTGATAAGAGTCTTAAATGTTTTTAAATCAAATGGTTCACGGGGGCATCGCTGATTTCTCAGCAAATCCATAACAGAGACATTGGGTTCTTTGTTATTCAATTCAGGCACCTTTCCTTTATGTATGGCGAGATGTCTTCGAAGACTTGATGTTGAACCATCGGCACATTTTATTAATTTTTTGGGGTGACAAAAATTACACTTTGCGAAAGAACCATCCTTTTCCTTCTCGAAATATTTCCATACAAACGACCTAGCACGTAAAGAAGATTTGTTGCTGACAACCGATTCTACTTGTGATGAGTCACCTGTTTCCAGGTTATCGGGTTCATTAACATAGGAATCTTCATGAGAGTTGTCTACTTCTATAGAGGAATTATCCATATAGATATTGTCATCTATAGGGTGGGGGTCGTCTATATAGATATTGCCTATGCAATCATTAGAATCATCCATACTAAAGAAACTGGAAAGCGTGTATTTTAAAAGAAAAAAAAAAAAAATAGGGAAAATTTATATTGTATGAAAACGATAATTCACAAAATTTGAGAAGGGTAGGTAGGTATGCTTATATGTACTATGCTTGGGGTTTTAAAAAAAGAAAAAAAAAAAAAAAGCAAACGGCTGGTTTGGTAAAAAAAAAAAAAAAAGGTAAACGTCCTTTATCTTCAATACGATCAGTTTTAACTTTCACTATATTTTAATTTCACCAATATTGTATTCACTGAAGGTTGAAGGAAATAGTTCTATTGCTCTTGGTGGTAAGGCAACTGTTAAAATCTTATGGATGAAAGATATATGTCTAACGCGTCTAACGCACAAAGAATTTCTGAGAAATTTTTTGAGCTCTATTATATCGATCACTAACATTCTATTCGTTCAAGGTCAGGTGATTAATATATGCGGGTTTATGCGAGTTAATCGGGTACCCGTCATCTAAGACCCGGAATCGGTCAGTTCTAAAAATTGTGAACCGAAAATCGACCCGAAGGGCGGGTTCGGGTTCGGGTTCGGGTTTCGGTTCGGTTTTGCGGAACACTATATGGAATAGGAATTAGGGCCTGTTTATTACTTAAAAAAAAAAATTAAGTTTGTATTGCGTCCTTAAATAATACTAAAAACCTCAATCAGGTCAGGGCATTAGGATCCCGAAAGATAAAACCACTTATGTCTCTTCATCAAGGGCAAAGTGAGGTGTTTGTTCTTTCCTAGCATTAAACAAATAATAAATACTTTTAATTATTGCATTAATAAATAATATTAGCGAGGCAGTCCAAGTTCTAGAAGTAAACACCGGGGCTAACGAAAACGAAATCAAAAAGGCTTATCGAAAGATGCAAAAAGTGGAACCCTGATAAGCGAAAAGTAAATTCCAAGCAGGGTCGGAGTTGTAGTAATCAAAAATGCGGCTTTCCTGCTGATAGAGAAAAGTGGGTTCACTCCAAAAAGTGTAGAGAGGTTTATGAAAAATTTGAAAGGAATTAGCAGCGTGTTCAAGAGGCTTATAAATTTCTAACAAAAAAAAAAAAGATACTTAAAGCTTCGTTCGCGAAAAGTCTTCCATAGTAATATAAACGGGGTTACTGTTTTTTTTTAAAAAAATTACTAAGTTAGGGGTAAAAGTACTCTAAACTGTACGATAAAACAAAAAAAAAAGTAAAGCGCGAATATCGCGCATGTAGCAGTTTAATTGCAAGGAACACAATTCAATTCAATTATTTATATTGTTATTCTAAACGTTATCGTGACACACTATATATAGGATAATCTAAACGTTATCATTACACACTATATATAGGGTAATCTAAACATTATCATTACACATTATCGTTACACTCGAATTTTTTTAGTATATAGTTATAGATATAGATATAGATATTATCATACATTTTATTTATTTTTATTTTATTTTTTTTCGTTTTTTTTTTCAATTTTTTAAAAATTTCTTTGTTTTTGTTACACAAAGATTGATTTACATATTACACCTGATCCTGAATTTTAATTAGCAAATTGACTATAGGTGATAATCACCTGTGGTGTAAATTAGAAATTAAATTATTTATAAATTATTTATGGAAAAATTTATATGTAACTGTTTATATGTAGCTGTGATAGTCATTGTTTTTTTTGGTTTTTTTTTCTTGGCTACATGTAGCCTATATAACATAATATATACTATATATATATAGGGAATTGCTATTTCCACCATGGAAAATTGCTATTTCCACCATGGTTACACAAAATTTTCTATTTTTAGAATTCAAAATAATATATGCACTTATGTTACACAAAGGCCCGGTGCATTGTTTTTGCAAAAATAATTTTTGGTTACATGCCACTAATGTTGTGAAACATTACACAAGTCTAATTTTGGTAAACTAGCTCTGGGTCGGCCGTCATTAAGCTTAATGCTGGTAGGCACTATCAGATATAATTCCGGCCCATCCTAACCCTAAATACATCCAATCATAGTACATATCCCTTAGTTTGTACTACTTCGCAAACAAATTTTGCCTGTATAATTACTATAAATATCTCTGATCTATTTTTTTAATTATTTAAGATATTTAAATAAAATTTGGTATTATAATATTTGGGGTCTTTGCCTTGAAAATGACCTTACGGGCTATGTAAATCTTATGAATAAAAATTAAAATTTCTAGCTATCCAGTAATCCAATTCAAATAAACATTTTTTTATTTTGTAGAGTTTAGTGAGTTCTACAAAATAAAAAAAAAATTATTTGAATTGGATTATTGGATGGCTAGAAATTTTAATTTTTATTCATAAGATCTACATAGCCCCGTAAGGTCATTTTCAAGGCAAAGACCCCATTTAATAACAAGGATTATATTTTTGAATTATTTAAATTTATATTATAAAACAAAAAGTTTATGTTGCTTATAAGCTGAAAATATTAAATTTTAAAGAAATTTTTTAACCAAAATAATATTTTACAATATCTTGGCGAATTCTTTAAATATTAGTTTTAAAAATATAGGTTCTAATACAATATTGTAGTTTATATAAAGGATGACAACTTTCATTATTTGACTTTATATGATTTACTTGTAAAAATTAAGACTTGTATTAGAAGTGAAAATTTTTTTTTATAGAAGAGAACATATAAAATTTGAGAAAACCTAAAAAAAAATTCTATAGTAAAAGTTCCAAAACAAAAACTTTAAACTTTTATTACACCAAAGTTTTTTAATAATTTTAAAAAAATTTTATAATAAAGTTGATAAAACAGAACTAATATTATTATTTTTACTTAGAAAGTATATAACTAAAATTAATATTTAAGGTTTTATTTAAAAAATTTAAAAATTTAGAATTTTCGTAGGCAAATATGCCTGCATAACAAATTAAGGGATACTTTTCCTAGATTTAGGGTTAGGGTGGGCCGGAATTATGTCTAACCCCGCTGGGGGCATTATCATGATAGTGCCCACTAGCATTAGGCCAGGCGACCAGGGTTAGGTTACCAAAATTAGCCTTGTATAACATTACACGACATTAGCGGCATGTAACCAAAAATTATTTTTGCAAAGACAATGCACCGGGTCTTTGTGTAACATAAGTGCATATATTATTTTGAATTCTAAAAATAGAAAATCTTATGTAACTATGGTGGAAATAGCAATTTTCCATGGTGGAAATAGTAGGTCCCTATATATAACTATATAAATAGTTATATTATAGCTAATTCCACTAGGGTGTATCAATCAAGAATTGTAGGGTGACAAAAACTTATTAACTAATTAAAGTGGATTTTATTTTTTGGTGCATCTGCACCACAGTGCACCCTATATCACGTGATTAACGTGATCACATAATTAATAAGCCATTACACAATTTATATATAATAAAACCCCTCCCAAAGCTCAGTATAATGAAAGCTGACCCTAACCCCAACTTTTAGATCTCAAGATTATTATTAGGCCTCATGATCGATCGATATAGTTATTATGAAATTATTACATATACGATTAATTTATTACACTTCCAAGGCATAATACAACAATTATATCATATTATAAAACAATGCTATTTAACATTAACTACCCGATCGCAGCTATCTAATAAAACCCACTAGTAACCCACCTAACGTCCCAAACTTGCAAGTCATGCATTTTACAAATCTCAAAAAAGTTCAAAAACACCCTAAAGGTCCTCAAGACAAGAAAAATAAAGCATTAGTAACATGTTCAGAAGCAAGAAAAAACAAGAACGTATCTACAAAGCCATACTCTCCAGGATTTCTAAGACAAACGAAGCCTACAATCCTAGAAAAAAACAAACATGTGTTAGTAACACATTCATGAATCAAAAAAGCAAGACAAAGAAAATTAAAGCATATGCCCCAAATACCAAGACAATTGCCCACAATTTCCATAAACGTCCTAGAAAAAAAACTAACTTTCTACCTTGTCATTAGCCAACATTGTCGTGAAATAACGCGTCAGCAACAAAACCAAGACTGTTATTGCCAACATACACCTAAACGACATACTCAATAATGATACAAATCCCCACCAACAGCCACCAACAGCCAACAACAACAGCAATACACGATTCATCAAGGCACCAATGACAAAACGAAACTATGACACCAATTCCAAACGACGGCTCTAGTAGTAGCAACGACACCAACTCCAAGCGAAGGATCTAGAACTGAAGACGCCAACTCAAAACGAAGAGTCTAGAACTGATGACACCAACGACAACAACCTGAAACTGTCACAAAGAAAAAAAAAATTCATGGTTGTGGAATGTTCTTTATGTAGTGGTAAATAATATGTCAACGTCGTTGCTTATTTATTTATTTATATATTGTTATTCACTTTTTTCTTATTTAGGCTTGTGCTTTGCTGGAGTGCTAAAACTGGATGCCGAGAATGTAGATGGAGAATCTGTTAGAGCCATCGTTGGTGTGCGTTCATATCAAAAATCTGCTGAGATAGGAAATGTGAGTGGAAAAAATAGTGTTGGATATTAGCACAATAGTTAGAACGGACAGAGCATGATAGTATCTAGTTTATGCTAGTTTTTTTTTTTTTTTTTAATATACAGTAGTACTAATGTTTCTTTTTTTTTTAGAACCAATGTAGTACAATTGTTATTATGGAATGTAGTGTGATAGTAAAATGAACGTAGCATAATAGTAGAATGTACGTAGACTTAGCATGATAGTTCGGGACGTTAGCAAGATAGTTAGTATGGGATATAGCATGATAGTTAGTAGCACGATAGTTAGTATGGGGGCATAGTATAATAGTTAGTATGGGATTTAGTATTATGGTTGGGACATAGTGCGATATTGGGATGTGTCATGATAGTTGGGATATAGTATGATAGTTGGAATTGGGTTTATGTTAATTTGTATTTATTTTTTGTATTTTTTTTTTAATTTTTTTTTTGTATTTTTTTTTTAATTTTTTTTGTGATTACAGGTTGCTATGAATAGTGATGCCACCGAAATTGATTTTTGAAAAAGGCCTATTTCATCTTCATTAGAGAAAATTAAAATTTTTTATAAGGAAAAGCAAATAAAATTTATATAGATATGTTCCTTATAATTTCGTCTATTCAAAAAAAGTATCAAATAATTTCGTTTTTTAAGTAAAATAGGTCAAAAACAATTTCGTCTTCAAATTTTAATTTCGGGTTTTAGAACCCGAAATGCTTTCGTCCTCATGTATAGCTATGAACTAATGCTTTTTGTAATAAATTAAATTGTTAAAATATATGAATATTTGAACTTATTGTTTTAATATATGAAAAATTAGCTAGCATTTAATTAGGCAAGCATATAGTAATTTTTTATTATTCGCTTTTTGTTATTTTTTTTTATTTTTTACAATTTGCGCAGATTATCGAATTGTTAATTGTTAAAGATCTGCGCAGAAAATTAAATCTGCGCAAAAAATAAAAAAAATTCTTCAACGATCACCAGTCGCAGATCTGCATTAATTGTTTTTTTTAAAAATCTGCGCAGATCTGCACTATAAAAACTTTCCCGATGTACACCTTTCAATTAGTGGGCATGCATCATTAACTTAGTAAGAAAAAAGTTTTAGATGGAAGCACACCACATTTCGCCTATAGTGATTTTCATATGTATTCTGTCACTAAGTTTTATATAGTCGGCCAATCGTTTTTTGACAATATCTCGCCATCCACTGGTCCGATTTGGATGATCTAACCACCGTTAGATGCGTCTCGACGAGCTCTACAACTTTAAATTAGTGGACATGTATCATTAACTTAGTAAGAAAAAAAGTTTTAAATGGAAGCACGCCACATTTCGCCTATGATCACTCTCCAGTTGACAGGCTGATTATCAATTAAGTAACTTGTTTAAAATATAAAAATATATTTATGTCATTCAAACTCAAACTAGTTTGCAAACTTCAAATCAAACTCAAATACTCAAATCAAACTTAGTATAGTATTTGGGTTTGGTTTGAATTTGATTATTTTTTATTTGAAGTTGGGTTTGATCTCAAACTTTATAAAATTTATAGTTTGAGTTTGGTTTGATTTGGGGTTTGATCAAACTCAAAACAAACCCGGATCAAACTTCGGAACCCTAGTTATTGGTACAAAAAAAACTTGTTTTATATGTTGGTGTACCTCTGGTCTGGGTGGTACGGGACTAATGGAATCTTTGGGCATTATCTGCATTTCTGAAAATTTTTATAATTTATACAACAATATCAATAGAATCATACTAATGTATACTAAAAAGAGATTACTTATACAAATTTAATTACTCATGTATTGATCTTGTTTATCATGTTCTTATAAAAAATTACTGCTAATATATATAGTTACATTAGTTGTCCGGAGCGTAGCGAAGGACGATCTATGGTGCAGTGATAGATTTGATGATTATCAATTTATCTAATTCATCTAATTCTGTTTTTAGCTAACGGCCCTAATTTAGCTCCGACAGTTAACAGTGTCTGTTTTCCTAGTTTAAATTACTTTTACATAAATGAAAATTACCATTATGGCATAAAGAATTCAAGACTAAGTGGAATAAGTTAATTACACATAATGTTAAAACATGAACAAGTATTTAATCAATCATATATTTTTGTTCTTATTTTTTTTTAAAAAAAAAAACTAGATTTTTGCTGTGCAAGCATCTTGTTAATCAACTTGGAAAGATGGATGCATCATTTTTTTTGAAAGGCTTTTATTGTATTATATGGTTTGTTATGTATAATGCTTAAAAATTCTAAATATTTATTATAATTTTTAGGTACAACGAAGTTCACAAATTCTTTTATTACAAATATTCGAATATCAGGCCTAAAGAATTGCATACAAGTCGATCTAGCAATCAATTTAGTAAATTCAGAGAGCCAAAATATATATAATGATGATTCAAGTACTAAAGATAGTGAATCTGAATCGGAAATATAAAAGAATACAGGAAAACTCTTCACGAAGTATAGTTTATTTTATTTTTTAGCCCTATACATCCGTGTTAATAAATCTATTGCATTATGTTTTAGGCATTTGATTGCCTTGAAAAGTCTAACAATCTTCCGAAATGACTTCTAAGCATTGAATCGAACTTTACACCTATCCAAAAAATGATAGATAACATTAAAAAGATTAAAAAGTTCGATCATGCAAAAAAGCTTCCAAAAACTTGAAGTGGACGCAATAAAAACACTTTTACTGATAGCATAGAATCAGACTTTAAGCTTCATGCAGTACGTGTATTAAAAAAAATTTGAATTTGGATGCAAATACATTTTAAATATATAAAAATTTGTAGCGACAAAATTAAATAAATTCTTGAATGAACAATTTGAATAAATAAAACTTTGATTAATTCTTCAAAAAATCTCATATCCCATAGTAACGATAAATTTTTTAATAAAAATAAAACTTTGATATTCGAAAATAGATCTCGTGATTCTCTGATATTATTATATTTATATTCAGATTGAAATTCAAGAAGCGATTAAGTTCATGATTTTGGTGGCGGCTATCACTTACCCCGTTAGCCAATTATATATTCTAGTATATTAAATTTTAGCTACAGCTTTAATCATAGACAAATCACGACATTTATTTATGATTGAGACGGTAGGCTGTAATTTGTGTAATTAAGGTGACGGAAAAATGTCACGAAACATGTGATCACTGATCTCTGACCCTGCTTCTATGTAAAAAAATATAGATATATTAGGTAGGGTCGGGCTAAGTGCTGGGAAAAGGGACGAAATTGACAAAAAAAAAAATCAGGAAAATTAATTTTTATGTTGTAAATCATAAGAAAATGCAAACTTTAAAGGGCTATACTGCAAATTTTATTAATACAACTACTTTTGTATCTTAAGTGAAAAATGAACCTAATCTTATTCTAAATTGATTTAAATAAAAAAAAAAATCATTTGAAAAAATTGTCAATTTCGTCCCTTTTCTCAGCACCTAGCCCATATGTATTGCGACTTTTTTCTGCCACGACTTGCTACTATTTATTCACGTCACTACTTAAGACCTGAAAGTTCATAATTTCGATAATTTTACAGTATATACTAGGTAGATATTCATGATGTTATTAACATACTACTCTAAAGTTTAATAATCTATTTGATCTGTATCAACAACAAACTTTTGGTATTTTGAATATATTGAGAGTTTCCAGGATTTTGACCATCGGAGATCTTGTAGTTGCAAGATCTTGAACTGTCTACATCAGTATTATGAGCACATACAGGAAAACTCCAAAACTCAGGATCGGAATCCATCGGAATTATGGTCTGCTGGACCGAAATATCATTGATAAAAAGTTGCTAATGAAGTTATTTGCAATTTATTGAGCAAAAAATTTCTATACATTAATTTTATTACTAGTGTTTAGGTTACAATCTTACATCTAATTTTTACATAAGTTTTAGTAAACCAAATTTCATGCAACTTTCATATCACGTTATAAAATACTAGCATACAAAAGTTCGGCTAGTATTATTGCATCATTTGATTTGTAACTCGAAAATTTTGATCTCAGAAATTACAATTACCGGTATATATGAATTATTAAAAATTACACAAAATTTTACAACCCTATTTATTAGCTAACCTTAATAGGATATACCTTATAGTTATTTGAGCAGAATAAGTCAATATATATTGTATATATTTAGAACATACAGTATGTGCATTTAAAAGAAACTTTAATAATTTGTATAGAGAATATATTTAGAAATCTCGTTGTATCATATATAGTTAATGTATACTTACTATATGCTAAGGCGACTGACCTATTGAAAGAATAAAAAGATGATAATAATTTCACATTATATAGGAAAGATCAATAGAGACTAAAGCAAATCATTTATACTAAAAGGTTTTAAATTTTAAATATATAGGAATGATTCAATAATCAATCTACTAAATTTAATAATTAATACATACAGTACACTTTTTAAATTTGTAAAATTAGAGAATCCTAGTTATTAAATTTAATTAAATATACATTATAAAAAAAAAGCTTTTATTTGTATGACTCCAATCGTAAATTTAAGAATCAAACATCTATTACATACAGTATATCAGATATAGGAATGATTCAATAATTACTCGGCTCATTAAATTTAATTATATAACTTATATAACTTTTATTTGCATGACTCCAATCGTAAATTTAAAAATCAAACGTCTATTGTTGTTTATATTGTCCACTGATTAAGTGTTTCTGATTCTAGTAACTATAACTCCTTATTCTCCTTACTAGTCATTAAAATATTATTATTTATTGTGATTTTGCGATTGTGTAACCCGATTAGTGTTCTGTTACGCAAATAGATTTTGCCTGAAAATGTTGAAAACGTGTAACGGTTTAAAACTCAACGCTACCAATTATCAGGACACAATTACCTCCTGAAAGCCTTTCTTTTCAAACTGGGTTGTTTTCTTTGTCGGTACCAGATTATATAATCAAATTATCAAATATTTACTACAAAATACATATGTGTAAGCAAGTCAGCAAAAAATACAACTTTTGGGAATGCATGTTTTTTTTTAGCTTTTTTTTTTTTAGGGCTAGAGGTCAGTTTAAGAGTAAAATTTATAATAAACAAATGGGTTAAATAGAAACCCCAAATTTTACTTCTTAATTTCATTATGTTCTACGTCAATATATAATAATTTTTTCGACACGGAATATACATATATCCAAGAAATTAAGCGAAACTAAATTCACTATATTATGAATAAATTATGAACTTAGCGTCGATTGACTTTTCGTGTCTATTTATGATTATATGTGGTTCAAGTCCTACTTAAATGCCAAAAAAGTTCTGTACATTTTAAAAAGATAATATGCTATTTCCTTTGTTCTCATTGATGAATTTAATTCACGTGATAAGCATGTTTTTATAAAATTTCCTTTTTTGCTTTTACACAATTTACACAAACACGACGTAAATTTTTAGAATTGTATGGCGTTTTAACTATTATAACACAAAAATAAAAAAATTCTTAAACCAATTTAATTTAAACTTGACTCTTCTCGTTGAGAGCTCTATTAAATTGTATTTATAAAAATTTTTAACCTTCCTTTAATTATAAACTTGCATCAAAAAAATGTCTGGACCTTTACCACTGGGATTGGTACAACAAGTAAGCAGATAATTATAAAGCATTTAGTCGATTCACATCATCATTAGTAATATTTTCTCACCTTATTGCTCATAAAATAGGATGATCCACTTCAACAATCTAAAGTTATTCAACGACAAGTTATTCCTGTTGGAAATGGTCAACAACCACCACCACCACCACCAAAACAGCAACAAGAATATATATTTAACGCCATTCCTGTCGGAAATAGTCAACTTCAACAACAACCACAGCAGCAACAACAAAATATTATGAATGCCATTCCTGTTGGAAATGGACAACTTCAACAACCACAACACATCGTTAATGCTATTCCCACTGGCGGACAATATCAACAAATAATTCAACTTCAACAAAAGACTATAATAACTAATGTTAAACCTTTACCGGTAATACCGCAGTCATATACTTCGGTGGGTAAGGGTGGTATACCAATGACTGGAAATCTTAATGAGAATCAACAGCCAATAAGCATGAATATATCACAAGCTAATCATGTAGGTCATGTTAATCACATAGGAAATATTAATTATACTGGCCATCCTAATCATACGAGCAATCCTAATTATATGGGTCATCCTAATTATGCGGGCCATCCTAATTATACGGGCAATCCTAATTATACGGGCCATCCTAATTATACAAACCATCCTAATTATACGGGCTATCCTAATAATAGGGGTAGTGTTAAATATACGAGAATACCTAGTAATGTGAATACTCTTGAAAAAATCGGTCCAATAGATAAAGTTTCTAAAAAATCACAAGGTTTTATTAATTTAATTATGTCAGGTCTTAGTAAAGGTAGTAAAATGAAGGTTGGACTAAATGGTGTTTCGATGGGAAATAATAGTTTTGGAAAGGTAAACAACGGTATTGGAATGGGAAATAACGGTATTGGAATGGGAAATAACGGTATTGGGATGGGAAATAACAGTATTGGGATGGGAAATAACAGTATTGGGATGGGAAATAACAGTATTGGGATGGGAAATAACAGTATTGGAATAGGAAGCAATGGTATTGGGAGAGGAAATAATGGCATTGGGATGGGAAATAATGGCATTGGGATGGGAAATAACAGTGTCGTTATGGGAAATAACAGTATTGGGATGGGGAATAATAGTGTTGGGATGGGAAATAACGGAAGTAATGGTATTGGGATGGGAAATAATGGTGTTGGAATGGGAAATAATGGTGTTGGAATGGGAAATAATGGTGTTGGAAGGGGAAATAATGGTGTTGGAATAGGAAATAATGGTGTTGGAAGGGGAAATAATAGTGTTGGAATGGTAAACAATAGTACTGGAATGGGTAATAGCGGTAGAGGGGGAAGCAGTAATAGAGGAGGAAACAGTAATGGAGGTAGAGGAAGTAGTAATAGAGGAGGCGGAAGCAGTAATAGAGGAAGAGGAAGCATACTTGGAGCTGGAGGTGGGCAATTGTTGAATTCTCTTTCACATCATGGAATTTCTCAACAAAGTCACCATGAAAATTCCCAACAAAGTCACTATGAAAGTTCTCAACAAGGTTACCATGGAAATTCACAGCAAAGTCACTATGGAAATTCAAATCATCATGGAAATTCAAATAATCATGGAAATTCAAATCACCATGGAAATTCAAATCATCATGGAATGTTTCACCACAACCACCATGGAATTTTTCACCAAAGTCATCATGAAAGTTCTCACCAAAGTCATCATGGAAGTTCTCACCAAAGTCATCATGGAGATTCACACCACCATAATCAGGACCAAGATTCACATGATCAGGTGTGTGCTCAGAATGAAACAGATGGGGATTATCACGCCAACCAAGACCAAGATGGCTATCAACACGACCAAGATAGTAGTTATCAAAATGGTGATTATCAAAACAGTTATCATCACAACCAAAATAGTGGTTATAACGGTGGTGATTATCAACATCAAGACCATGATGGTGGTTATCATGGCGGTGATTATCAACATCAAGACAGTGGCTATCAAGGCGATTATCATCACGGCCATGATGGTGGCTATCATGGAAGTGATTATCAAGGCGGTTATCAAGATAACTATCATTATCAAGACAATTATCAAGATAACTATCATGAAGACAATTATCATAATGGATATAGTCAACATGTATGTATTTTATAGTTAGTTATTGTATGGGTCGTAGTGAATAATCCAGTTACACACGGGTTCATATTCCGTGCCGAAGGCACGGGATTTAAATATGAATCTGTGTGTGTAACGGGTTATTCAACATACCCATATAACTAGGGAACAGTTTAAAATGTTGTAAGTCCGGAGCGATCATCATGTATTATATATCACAAACGCACTAATATACGAATCCAGACACACGTGCGGACAGACATGAAAATCAAAATTACGTTTCTGATATATTTCTTAATTGTGTATCAATAACGTAATTCATGTATCATCATTATTAAACATAAAAGTCCTCCGCTACGCTCCGGACAATAACTATCTTATTGCACGGTGTCTGACGTAACAATCCGTGCCAATAAGTAAATGAAAAAAAGCACGGGTTGTCACATAAGACCCGTGCAATAATTTTTTTTTATCATGCCTTTACAGTTTTTTTAATTCAAAATCTTGTATTCATAGGATTCGGGAGGAATGTTTGATATGAGTTCTTTACATAACGCTTTGGATGATGGCAGTTTTGATCATCATGGTGGTGGTGATTTTGGCGGTGATTTTGGCGGTGATTGTGGAGGTGATTTCGGCGGTGATTTCGGTGGTGATTATTAATAATAAAATCATTTGTAAATTATATGTAAAGACTTATTAATATAACTAATAAATTTATGTTTATTCGAGATTTATGTTTTTTTTTCTTTTATTTACGTGTTTAATATCTTTAACCACATTTTATAATCTCAGTTATGTAGCTTAAACTAAAGGACATTAAACTTTATTAGAAAGCAAAAAAACATATAAACAACCGAACAAACAAATTAAGATTTGAAAAATTTCTTATAGTGATCCTGGCAAAACAATAAAGAAAATCGGCTAAACTAAGCTTATTTTTCGACCATGTGTTATCTTTGTCAGAAGGTACACGCTTGGACTAGCTTTGACGGTGAATGTGAAATGTGTAGCTTACGCGAATGCTATTACAATATTATCATTTTACTAATTTAATGATAGGTATTATTAAGGAGAGTAATTTAGTTGACGGGTAAGTAAGATTCGATATTTACTTTTTTCATTATGGAAGTAGTTCTATATATCCACTTAATTAGTTTAAGCATGGTATTTATACATACAGTTTAGCTTTAAAGTGTTTTTGTTGAATATGATTATCTACTTAATTTATAAAAATAATTAAAAATATGTGGTGATTCACGATTAGTTATCGCATATTTTTAATTATTTTTATCAAAAATGCATAAAATTGATTGAACCGAGAAAAAATTCCTTAATCGGCTAACCGAACCGAAATATTTGATGTCAACCGGCTAAGATTACTTCACACTTTACCTTCAGAAATTCTCAAATTTTGTCTCCACCCCGAACGTCTTTTCGGAACTTTTCGGAGCCCTTGTTCATTCCTGATGTCATTTATATACTATATCGATTCTGTCAATCGGTTACCGATTCTCACGGTCAACCGATTAAGAATTTACTCAACCGGTTACCCGAAATTTATTCGGTTCGGGTCGGTTATCCCAACCGCTGCCCAACCGATTCATATCACTAGTACATACAAATATCTCTTTGCAGTAATGTCTTTCGATAATTATTATAATCAAATAATATGTAATATTAAAATAAAAAATTTGGGTAAAACATTACAGTATATTGTATGATATGAATGTATAGAACAAAACTTACGATGACAAATTAAAATTCAACGTTATAAAAAAAAGAACTTAATATTTTATAGTCCCAACCAATTTTTTATTCATATATTTAAACGCTTAGGAAAAGCAAATTAAATAGTCTTGGGGATGTGGTCTGGTTTGTTAATCTTATATTATCTTTCAGATTACAAGATTACAAACACCAAATGGCACACTCTTAGATATTTAATCAACCACTAATTTTTTCATTCATAGATTCCAATTGCTCAATTGCTTTTTTATTACCTTTCATGACCAACAATTTCAAATAGTACAATCCAAGCTCATTATTTTTTGTCACCTTAGCTTTTCCATTCACACAAATATCACCAAAAACTGCATTGCATCAGTATGTTTGTTTTCAGCTGCTAATTTTAAATAAGGTAGATATTCTTTGCGTTTTTCTTCGATATTGCAGCTTCTTTAAATAATTCATTCGCCTTTTCGACATCTTTTTTGATATGATATCCTTCAAAAAAATAATAACCTTCCAATATTTTGCTATTGCATTGCCAATATCAACATTTTCATTAAAACATTTCCATGCTTCTTTGTAATTCCTTCATCAAGAAATATTTCGACTTTAAATAGATCATCAGGAATTGAAACTTCTTCAGTGAACTCCGACACTCTTGAATCGTCGATCTTTGCAGTAATTGTTCCATCAAAGTCTAACATTCCATGGGTAAAAAGTCTGTGGTAAGTTTCATGATCGGATAATCTATACTAAATTTTCAAGCGTCTCAATTAATTTTGTAATGCTTATCCGTTCATGTGGTGCTTTCAATTAAGAAACCAGTGTATTTGAGTAACAAATGCTTTATAAGAATAATTTAACTTACTTTTTTCAATAACTTTAATAAGCGCTCTTTGAATCTTTTCACCATTAGGATCGTCGAATCTTCCTATTAAAAGCTTTTCTCGTTTACCTCATATAACTTAAGCCGATATGATATGTCTTTAAAAGGTTTTGGTTTACAAGGGATTTTTTCATAACAAAGTTCCAAATAAGCATTCCAAAGCTAACAAAAAATGATAAATATATATATATTAAAGAAAGCATAAAATATTGGTTGAAAGTAATTTTTAAGATTACACGAGAATTATACCTTTTTTTTTCTTTATTTTATTTTTTCTTTTTGCTCAGTAGTCATCCAATCGTCTTTATATCTTTCCATTTGTTCGGGAACCATCCAATTTTTGGGTCCAGGCTTTTGTTATCTATAATTTAATATGTAGGTAACCTTTTTATATCATGAATTCAGATGTAATTATATTTGATTATTCTTACCAAAATATTTTCACATATCTAATATCATGATGAAAAATATTTACATCATACAAGAATAAAATTCCTCGACAAATATCACGAATTATTTGTATTTTCCTGGTCCAACAATTATCAAAATTTTCATGAAGCTCTTTCAAACTTCCATATTCAGCCCATTCAGAGACCATAACAGATAACTTGACGTTGTTGTGAACCACGATTATTCTTCCGAATAGGATCTTTCATTTCATTTGATTCAATTTTTGGAGCATTTATACGTATTGATTTCTTCAAATAATTTAGCTTCATATATTTGAGACTGTATGAAATGAATTTCTTGAGTAACTGTTTCAAGTTTTTCCAATTTATTATCAAATCAGAACTTAAGCGTAACTAATTTATAATATTTGAACATATTAAAATATAGATCGTTCATTTTTCATACATATGGATTTTTAATAATTGTTGCATTAAAAATTTTCTATAGCCTTTAAAGTTAGCAACTTTGTAAAACCCGGGATCTTTTTTGAAAGCTAAATAAAAAGTATTTTGACGAAACAGTTGTTCATTCTCTTTTTGCCTTAACACCATTTTTCCCATAGCATATACAGCAGTTAACACTCGTTCTGAATTTTGATAAGTTTCAGTAACTTTTTTAACTATATGAGTCGCAGCATTAACATAGGAATATAGTAACCCAGGATTTCGGCAATAGTTTGTGCAGAAGTGAACGCCACATCCTGAAAATCAGTACTATCATCCGACATTGTAATAGCTATAGTAAGCACGATGAGTTTTCAAATAACTTTAAAAAGGTTACGTCTAATTTTCCCGATGGTCAGGCCATTTTACCTGACATCACACAAGGTGATAATTCACCAATAATATATACCCGTTTCAATAAAAATGCTAACTTTAACCCTATGTGATGCAAGGTAAATGGCCTATCGGAGAAGTGACCATCGGGAAAATGAGCAAGGGGGCTTTAAAAAAAAAATTGCGCATTTTACTAATGATATCTTTAATGTCACACGACACGAAGTTTGAAGTGGTACGGTAATATAGTACAAGTTTGAATGGACGTATGTACAGTACGTACGTACGTACTCAGGTACTAAAATTTCTGCTCTTTTTCAATATGATAACACTACCGAATGAATGTTACTATATAGTATTTAATAACCTCCGGCACAATTATAAAAACTTATTTTCATGTGCACTTGTAAACCGTCAATGGTGTAGAATTATTATACCAATATTGTGGAGCGAACCAACACACTATTTTGAAGATATAAGACTTATAAGAATATTTCTTTTAACGTTAAATGCTGAAGAACAAAGTCTATTAATCCCTTTTAAAATTACCCTTCCAAGTTTCCCAAAACCATTATTTGAATATACAAGTTATATCACATCTGTTAACAACTATTTGTATGATGGAGTTGAAAATTGGCTTCATTATGAAAGATATGAAACAGGATGTAAGCTTGAAAATGCCATTAAATGTTCTTTGATTGCAATGTTTCTACGAACTAGTAAGAATCTTAAATATTTAAGTCTTGATGAAATTATTTGTAATCAAATAATATTCGAAAATCTTTATGAGAACACCAATGTTACCTCTGTGGATTTATATACTACCAATGATGATTTTAATTCTAAGTCAATAGATATGTTAACAAAAATCCTTTATAAGAATTTTACTTTGACTTTTTTGAAACTTACATCTAATCAACTTAGCTCTGAAGAAGTGAAAACCTTATTAGAGGCTATTTATAAAAACATAGTCTTAAATTCTTTAGATCTTTATGATAATCAGATTGGTGTTGAAGGGGGAAAAGTGTTAGCAAAGTTTCTTTGCAAGAACATCACTTTGACTTCTTTAAATATTATGAGTAATAATCTTGGATCGGAAGGAGGAAAAGCATTAGCAGGTGCACTTTGCGAGAACACCACACTGACTTCTTTGAACCTTGCTTACAATAATCTTGAATCAGAAGGAGGAAAAGCATTAGCAGAAACACTTTGCAAAAATGCCACGTTGACTTCTTTGAATCTTGCTTATAATAAACTTGGATCAGAAGGAGGAAAAGCATTAGCGGATGCACTTTGCAAAAACACCACATTGATTTCTTTGAATCTTTATTATAATTGTCTTGAACCAGAAGAAGGAAAAGCATTAGCGGATGCACTTTGCAAGAACACTACACTGACATTTTTAACCCTTGCTAATAATCAACTTGGATCAGAAGGAGGAAAAGCATTAGCAAATGCACTTTGCAAGAACACTACATTGACCTCTTTAAATCTTGCTAGTAATAAACTTGGATCAGAAGGAGGAAAAGCATTAGCAGATGCACTTTACAAAAATACCACGCTGACTTCTTTAAATCTTCGATCTAATTATCTTGGACCAGAAGGAGGAAAAGCATTAGCAGATGCACTTGGCAATAACATCACACTGAAAGATTTGGATCTTTATAATAATGGCCTTGGGTCAGAAGGAGGAAAAGTATTAGCAAACTCACTTTGCAAGAACACTACGCTGATTTTTTTGAATATTCAATCCAATAATATTAATTTTAAATTAAAGTCAAATAATCAAAATATAGAAATATTACAATAAACATAATATAATAAATAGCTTGTTCTACAATTAAATATAAATATAGTATAATAGATTATTAATAATAAAATTAAATATTGTAATAAAATAATACATTAAGTGCTATGATCTTGTAAAATGAATCTAACGGCAGCTAGGGGTAATCGATTATGATTGATTGTTCGTTCGGTCACTTTTTTATGCATGTAAATATAATAGTCATAATATTTTGGATTGAATTTAATGGTTGCTACATTCATTCGATTTGGTTATAATTACTGTAATCACATTGATAAAAAAATTCAGTAGTTATTTAATGATATATATAAAGCAATTAGCCTGAGATCGTCACATAACAGCAATATGGGTAAAAACTAGATCTAAATATAGACTATATATTAAAATATACAATATAATCTATATAAGACTTCTTGATTCTCACTTTGTGATATGCCAACTGTACAGATCAGCAACTCTAGTTTTTATGTATGATGTTAGTACTTACCTTTGATTGTCGTGGTCATGATGCAATACTTAGAAGTAATAAGTATCTTGACTTAAAGTGCCTAAAGAATATAATACTCACATTTTACTTTCCCAAATTTTAGTAGTTAAATATTACCTGGATTTTTGCAATTCAAAAAAATTAACTACTGTACTATGGTACTGTACGTTTATAATGATTGGCGACTATCTCTAAATGTTATCACACAAAACTTTCTCAACAAAAATTCTTGAAATTTAGACTTTTTGAAGTTTTCACTGTGAGATATAGTTGAGAAAAATTTTATACAATACTAAGAAAATCAGGTTACTTTAATTCATCAATATTCGCAGAACATGAATTTTTGGAATTTTTATAAAACACATCAAGTAAAAAAAAAGACAAGAAGGCTCATCTGATGAAAAAACTACCACCGAATTGGTTTGTATTTTTTTTTTACCGTTTAAATTTATTACTGATGTCATTTTTTATTACAGGTATACCCGACTTATCTGGTGAAGATACGAATGGAAAGAAATAAAAAGTGATTTTAACAAAATCATATGGGCGGATTTGACTCCAATCAATTATATCACATTATGTGATAATTGGATTAAGGGTTCCAACCTCTCATCCAGATAACCGTATAACCTATTACCCGAACCGAAAAAATTTTCAACCGGTTTATATTTTTATCAAACCAATTTTCGACTATTATTCGGGTGAATAAATATTCAGTTGACCCGGATATTTGGCATAAATGGATATTTGGTTGATCCAAATATTCGATTAATAAATAATTAACGATTGTAATCGTACATTAACATATATAAAATTTATGCATGGCTCATATCGATATACCATGTGAGAGGCAAAAACGCGAGGAGTGACTAAAAGGAAGAATTGTTTTTTTATTATCTTTTTCTCTAGGAGCACCAGTTTAAGAAGTGTCTCTTGTTCATTCTAAACCTTAACAAAATCCTAAAAAAAAACTTTGTTCTACTAGTCTACTAGCCGTTGTCAGCTGCCAGTCACTAACCACTAGCCATTGTCTCGTTATCTACTAGTTTGTTAACTACTACTGTACTAGTTTTTGTCTACCAGTTGCAGACCACCACTAGATGATGAACATCCTAAAACTAAAGAAAAAACAAAAAAAAAAAGAAAAAATGAGATAATTTTAGCATTGCGTGGGATTATTTTAAAACTGAAAATATAGAAAATAATTTTTTTGATGTCTGTCAACTTTGTAAGTGAAAAGACATTACAATAAAATATATTCATAATTCTTCAACTGAAAATATGCTTGGTCATCTTTGGGCCAAACATAGAATTGATAAAGAACATTCTGAAGGAATGGATGCTAGTAGTGCTATCACTAAGGCCATGCATGTTATTACCAAATGTCACCAAGAAAAACTGATACAATGTTTAATTGAATTTGTTATTGAGGATTGCCAACCTTTAAATATTTTACACTGTCAAACTTTTTGACAACTCTTAAATAATGCTGAACCTGGATTTTAGATTTCCTATGAAATTTATTTAGTTTGATAAATGCAGATAGTGAATTTATAAATCTAACAACAGATTTATGGAGTTCAAGAACAAACCAAAGCTATATTGGAGTCATAACAACTGGATTGACTCAAATTTTGTAATAAAAGAGGCCTTATTAACAATCCAGATACCTGAAGGTGATATGCTAAGAAGAGGTTGGTTCAGGTACACAGTATTTTAAATAGACATTTTCAAAACTTGCAGGCAAATTGGAGACCTTAATCTGACACTATATCTTCTGAAATTCCATAAAGCTAAATCACTTCTTTAACTATTAATTGTGCTATCTGTTTTGCATTAATACTCTTTTTATAGACTATAAAATATAATATTTTGAACAATCGATTTATGACTACCAAAATAGAATCAAACTCTGAAAATATGAGCAGATCTGTAATAAAATCTATAGAGATGAATTGCTATTGCTTAGTAGATATGAGCAAAGCTTTGGAAGTTCTTGGGGTCACTATTTAGTATTTTTGGTTCTTGTACATGTATCACAGAATTTGATGTATTTCTTTATAAAGAATCTAAGCCTCAGCTGCCAATAATCTTATGACACTAACTCTACAGTTTTTGCTATACCGAAATGACTTGCTAATTTTGAATTATGCTTTTTTTGTAGTACTTTTAGCTTTTCTTGAGTTTTTGGTATATATAACAATTCTTTTCTAAATAGAAGCCCTTCTTTATACTAGAACTTATAGTAGTTGGAGCAGGTTTTTGTAGTTATTTCTATGGATTTTGTCAAATAATTAATGATGTCCTGGGCTAATGAGTCTAATGCCAACTGTACACATATACAATCTCTTAGATTTGTATTAACTGGGATTATACAGCTAGTAGCTAAATAGAAATGTTTAGCTTTTAATAGTGCAGTATCTAAGTGTTAGTAAATTTACGGGGGGAGGAGGTCAACTTATTATAATACATAGCTGATAAAAATGATTTGCATTACTTTGTGTAACAACCCATCAGATATATAATGTAAATGCTCACGAAACTTTTTGCAATATTAAATGAAATTCAAGACATATCATTACTATGTTTTACTTATATTATTTGACGGATTTATACGGAAATTCGGTATTGTAATATAGTAACTTTTAGGCAAGAAACTATATCACTTGACTTAACATGTAAGAGGGTAAGAAATGTATGTAATATCAAAGAAGTCAATAATAAAAGACAATAAATCCAAGGTTAATAATACTAAAGAAAATAATATGTCGACAAAATATAAGAGAATAATAATCCAACCAAATAAATTTATAACCAACAAAATAAAGGTCCTTTATACGATGGATAAAGGATCGAAGAATATAAAGGCGATGGCTTTATATTTTAAAGGATAATATCAGTTTATTAAATATAAGATTTTAAGTACAAATATTTTTATATAGGAAAAAAATTAAAGGACAGAACCTGCTTTGACTTGAGAGAAAAAGCAGGGTTTATATATCTGTAAAAACTTAGAATTTTCTCTATAACGAGATATAATAACGAGATATAATAACAAGTTATGATAACGAGTTATGATAACAAGTTATGATAACGAGTTATGATAACGAGTTATGATAACGAGTTATGATAATGAGTTATAATAATGAGTTATGATAACGAGTTATAATAACGAGATATAATAACGAGTTATGATAACGAGTTATAATAACGAGTTATGATAATGAGTTATTAATGAAAATAACTCCTTATTGAGAACGGAGAAAAGTTTTCCTAATAAAATTAATACTATAGATTTGATTACTTCAATAAAATTTATGCTATTCTTACTATTTTTATGATATTTTCCTAATACTAATATTTTAAAATGATACTAAAATTATACTAATATAACAGTATGTTTTGGTGTTCGCAGAAAGAATATTGCTTATTTAAAATTGGCAAGCACAATTTTATTAATCTTTTATATATTTAGTCTCTTATATACTTTATTGTTAAACAATATCTCATATGCTTTAGAAAGTAACATCTATAATCGATATTTAACTTAAACAAGGATCTTTAAAATTTTAATGCAATATATTATGGTTTATAGTATAATTAGTGAATGCATGAATATTAGGTAATAAAAAAATTAATTTTTTGGTTTTTATAACCGGGTAAATTAGCTTTTGTAGATTTATAAAAAGGCTTCAATGTAATTTATTTAAAACTCAGCTCAATTTTTAGAAATTTTTTATTTTTTTAGAATAATTTTGAAGTTACTTAACTAATTAGCATTTGATTTATTTTATAACTTTAGCTTTGCACCCTCTTTATACGCCATACCGCATGGATTAAAAGAACCAGGTATTGTACAATTGAGAGATTTGGTTTAAATTTATATTCAAATTCTAGATTTTTAGTTTTCAAAGTTACCATATATAAAATATATCAATTCAAAAAATAATCTAAAAAATGTTATTTTTGGCTTCGGATACTAATAGTATACGTTTTCTAGTATATATATTATAATAAAGCATTTGTTTATTAATTTATACATTTTTATACGATAATAATCTTTATCAAAAATCGATCCCTAATACTATTCTAAATACAAACCTATTCTTTATTACAATCCTATTTTTAATCTAACCCCAAACTATTCCTATTTCTAACAAAATCACGCTTTTAATTACCTGAACCTATTTTTAATCCTAGTCTTAAACTCCAACTCTATTTATAACACTAAATCCAACCTATTTAATCGTGCTATAACCCAAATCTAACTATTGTACTTGTTCCAAATCTAACTATTGCGTTATGTCCTAAGAGTAATCTAAATTTAACCTATTTAATTGTGCTGTAACCCAAATCTAACTATCATGCTTGTTCCAAATTTAACTATTACGTTATGTTCTAAGAGTGATCATTTTGGTTAATTATACATTGTCTTGAAAACAATCATTAAAGTAAATTGAATTAAACTTTACTCATGTTTGAATTTATTAAATGATTAAATGACTATGATTAATTTATTGAACGATTAAATTATTACAGATTCTCTTGAAACACAATCATTAAGAAATTTACCCTTTCCAAATCTTTTTATTACTATTATGCTTAGCCTGGCTGTCAAATCACCATGTCAAAACACCACAAAGAACGCCGTCAAATCGCCACAAGAACGCCGTCAAATCACTACAAGAATATCGTTGAAACATTACTGCAAGAGTGCCAACGAACTCCCATATCGAATCATCATCAAGTTACTATAAAAACCAGGAAACACCAGAGAAACTCTGGGACAACTACAAAGATTAGAAATGTTTTTAATACAAAATAAAAAAAGCAAAACAGTGATCGTCAATCTTCTGTAGGTTACCAGGAGTTCAAAATGGATCCGAGGAGTGAAGATCTAGACCTGGGTCTATGAAATAAAATAATATTATCAAAGAATATTATTAATAATAAAAAAAAAAACCTTATAGGCTTTGAGTTGTATGTATGATCTCTTACCTTCATTTCTTTTATCTTACAATAATTGAGCATGAATATATGATTCAGTTTTTTTAACAATAAAAGAACAGCTATAAAATTTCTTTATAATTAATTACTTATCTCTGTCTATTTCGAGTTTTGAAAAAAAAATTCCAGTAGACCGGTTATTTTTAAAAAAATTAACAATCAAAACTTTGACCGATCGAACATGATATATATGAATTTATATAATTTTCATATAAAGTGACAATTTTTGTATTACTATTAAACTTGTGTAAGGGAGCTGTCATAAATCAAGTGATTTTCATCTCTTAAGGGCTACCTCCACCCACCCACACCTGACACCTTATTAGCCAATCAAATTGCGCAAAAATTTATATATGAATTAATAAAAAATTTTAATATTATCTAACTTTTGATCTACTGAACCATTTAGATAATTTAACTACCAAAATGATCCTCTCAGAAAAAGGATTCTAACAAGTCTAAAATCATTAAAATCCAATTACTAGATTATAATATCAATCTAGATTATATAATATTGTATAGTATTTATTAAAAGAGTAAAGTTATTTGTCACATAAGTGACAGCGGCTTATGTATCACTGAACCAATCAGATTTTAGGATTTCGTGTAACATAACACGATCAGAAAATTCAAAACAAACGTTCGTTTTATCAAAAAAACAACAAAAATCGCTTATTACTCAAAATCTACATAGGAAACCACCTTCCTTGCTCTAACAAAAAGTTTTCTTTGAGCGATTTCACTATATACCCCAAACCCTGACCCTAAACCTAGGTGCTCACCCTAACCCTAAACTAACAAAAACTAAACTTTATTGATACAGAGGTGATTTACAGGTGACATTATCACATGCGTCGCATATAACTTAATCCTATTAAAATATCATAATATTTATAGTAATACAAATCTATTTTGATCTTACGATCTAGTAATTGGATTTTAATTATTTTAGGCTTGTTAGAATTTTATCTTTGAGAGGATCATTTTGGTAGTTAAATCATCCAAATTGGTCCAGTAAATCAAAAGCTATTTGATATAAAATTTATATATATATTTATAATTTTAATTAAAAAATTTTTTATAATTTTGGCCAGAATTTAATAATTTCAGCCAAAATTACACCTGATACTTTGGCTAACCCACCCATCCAGTATCCACTCACCAAAAAATCACCTGATTTCCTAACATTGGAGTTGTCTCTCTATAATTTTACTAACCCCTAGGCAGTATGTTGCTAGGCCACTGTTTTATCACAGTTCAAAAAAATTGGTAATTTATCCTTCATAATAGAGCATCAGACTTTTTCTGTTCTCTTTCTGACTAAAAAATTGATTTTAAAATTGTAATTAAAGAGAAATAGGAACCATCAGGCTTTCTAATTTCATATAAAATCGATTGTAGATCAACTTTGTATAACCAATTTATATGATATCATATGAATTACATGTAAACATCATATGAACTGACCAATCAATTCTTTGTACAATCTACAAAAATCATATAGCATCCTACAAAAATTTAATTATATGTAAAGTTAATTTTTTTTAAAGCAATGAATATTGCGCAACTTCATTATTATAAACAAACTATTTAAAACTACCTATTATATAAATTTTATACAAATTAATCAAGATCTTAAAAAAATTTATCAAAAGCATTTTTTATTTACTATATAAAATTCTAAAATACCATGTAGATATTACAAACTCTTTCCAGTTTACACCTGGACTTTATAGATAAATACAATTATTTCACAAAACTCGCTATATTTTTTCAAAAACTCATCAAGTTCTTCAAGGGCTAAGTCCCTTGCACATACGAAACATAAACATAAACAAGACAGTACAAAAATGTCTGGCATAGACAAAGCAGTTTATGACAGAAAAATCAAGAAGGCAAGAACTTCAGTTACTGAAGAGGAAAACCTGAACGCTATCTGGAGAACATGTTGTTCAAATAAGGAAAATGAGGAGTTATTCCAAACTGTGGTTAAAGACTCAGGTGATATGGTTAACACTATGAGTAGAAGTGGTTTACTAGAGGATATGATGCTAAACAAAGATGGAAAAGTTGAACAAGCAACGCTAGTCGAAGAAAAAAACAGTTTGTTTACTCAAACAGATAACATGTCTCAAGTCCCGGCAAAACAAATGGTACACGTGTCTAATTCAAACAACAACAGTGAACATGTGAATGAACATGTGAATGTCCAATCAAGCAAGGCCAATAGCCAGGTTAAGTCTAGGCAATGGTCAAATCTGTTCTCTAAACTCAAGAGGGGCAAAGCAACCTTCCTAATCTACATATCGGCCAATTTGTGGAATGGGCCTTTTTTTAGATCCCTAAATTGGAATAAACAAATCAATTTAGATCACCAAATTATATATTATTATTAATTAAAATTATACAGTATCGTAATACATAATCTTATTTTTTTTTAATTGATGCGATATCATACACAAATAATTTTTTTTTTTTTATTACAATACTAATCCACAATTTAACATCTTTTTGTAGCATTATCTTCGATGCTAACACATTTGCTAAATCGTCGTTTACTAGAGCCATCGTTTATTGGGACCGTTGTTTTGTTGGAGTTGTTGTTTTGTTGGAGCTGTTGGGCGACTAATTGTTGAATCCGTCGTATGTTGGAGCTGTCGTTAGTTGGAGCCATCGCTTGTGGTGTCGTTGCTTTTATTGTGTCGCTATTCATAAGTGTCTTTGCACTTTTGCTGTAGTTTGTTAACTTTGTTTTGTCTTTAATAACTGTTTTATTTTTCAGGGTCACATTTGCCGGTGTCGTCATTTATCGTGTAATTCTTTTGCGATTAACGGCAGTTACTTGGACAATGGTCGGTGGTGAGTTTTTGATGTAAGAAGTTGACACCCGACTGAGGTTTCAGTAGACTAAAATTACACCCGCCTAAAATTGATAACTAATGTATGCAAAACTATTTAATTTTAGGGGCTAATTTCGGTCAAGTGCAACTTTAGCTAATTGAAGTTCATTTTCAGTCGGGTGTCAACTTTAGCCACGAACATAAGCATTGGTTTTTGTTGGTTAATAGTAGACTATAATAGAATTAAAGGTAGAAAGTAATTAGAATTAGCTATATTTAGATGTTAGATGGGATTAAGGTTAGGGTTGGGATTACACGAAGTTAGTATTAGACAGAAGTGTAGTTCTAGTGATTGTGTGAGGGTGAATTGAATAATGTTCGCAACTTGACAATGATTATTACATAATTCAAAAATTTTTTTTATTAATAAAAAGTGTTGATTTTGTCATTTCGATTTACTATCTTTTTTTATCCCGGCTTGGCAAAAGAGATCGCACAAGTAATTTTGTCATGGGTCCTCATTCTTGACGTCAATGATTTCTATTTTTACATTTTATACTAAAAATTTTCATGGAAATAAGAGGAAACCCAAAAAAAATTCATATTTTAGCATTATATCATCATTCTTATCTAAAATGCTATGAGAATAGCGGAAATTGCCTTGCGCACTATTTCGATCATTAGTAAATTGCATCTAGGTTGACGCTTAAAAACTCCCAAAGCGAGTCATTATTTTGATGAAAAAAAGAGGGGCAGGCCTTTTTTTTTAGAGTTGTTCTGACTATTTTAAACCCACATTTTGCATAGAAAATCGCTATATGTAATAATAATCAATAAACCATGATGATTGAGCAATATCTCGGTTAACAAAAAATTTCATTGAGGAAGCCCGCTTGAGAATCCCTAAATTAAACGAATAAAATAATAAATGCTATAAGCTTGAATAGTGAACTTTAACATGCTGATTGATAAAAGATCTTTATGCCTACTGATTAAATTATCACGAATAAATAATATAATTAGTATAGTGCGATAGTAAAGATAAAAAAAAACATATGAACTTAAATAGTGAATTTTAATTCAATCTATTTTTACACCTACTGAGAATGATAAATAAGTACTGTAAAAGTTCGTATAATACCTTCAATAGACCCAGAGGTTTGTTGTACAGGTATTGGTTTAATAATTGGAGGAAGATAGTAAATGCTATGTAAAGTAAAGTTTATAAACGCAGAACAAAACCAAAAATTACTGGTTGTTCGGGTTGTTAGGTGAACTTCTATATTCAGAATAATTACACTTTGAAGACCTCTACTTAAAGGGTTGCCATAAGTAGGTGAACTGATTATTTCACCAATTCACTGATTATTTTGCATATAGGTTCTTTTAAGTATAAGCTATGCTCTTATTAATTTTGGCGGCTTTTGCATTCGTCTATCGATCTTTGTGTTCTGTTTTGTCTTAAATTATATATGATCTACTATTAAATCAATTTTAGGGTATTACATGGATTAGCAGATATGATGCTCCAAGAAAAAGGATTCATACCAAAAATGAAAATGCATTGATCTTTGAAGTACACAGTTTGGAAAAAATCTCCACTACAGATATTGTTGAAGCAATGGTAACAAAGTTGGAGAAGACCTTATTGCAGTAAAAACAATTTTCACCAAGAACAAAAGATCCCATCTGGAGGTCATTTTTACTAATGAAGACAAGCAGCAATTCTATGCTGCAGAAGTATTACGATTTTTAAGCATACCTTACAGGGGTACATCCCAATAAATATTAGATGAAGTTTTTTATCAGTCCGACTTCGCAATATGCCTATGGGTAGAAAAGATTTTATTTCAGAACAAATTAAAGAAGCCTTTCAGGATATTGGCAATATCTCTTCTATTAAGCCATTGGTCTATAAGAGCACTTCAGTGCTTACAGATCAATGGGTGGTAATTTTTGAAGGACCAGAAAGTTACAACTGACTGGAGAGAAGCCCCAAAATTGTTACTTTTGCGATAAAACAGGACATATCAAAAAGGAGTGTTAAGAGTATAAGGCGTCAGTCGAACTGAGAGAAATGCAAAAAGAACGTAAATTGCAAAGAGCACAAGAACGTAAGCAATTACGAAGCCAGGAACAGTCACTACCATTAAGTATAGAAAATCTATACAATGAGAAATTTAAGAATATTATGCTTATTGATTCACCAGTAGCAGATTTAACTACGCCCAGTATGGAAGTAGATAAAGAAGTTAAGGTAGAGGATCAAATAGTTAGTGTAGCAGAAACCTCTGCTTCATCTAGTTCTAGTAAGGAAATGAAAGTAGAAATAAACTCCACATCTATTGAGGTTAATATCAGCCAGAGAAGTGCAGCAGAAGATCTTTTGGTATCTTTTTATACCAAGGACAGTAGTACAAAAGGTGAAATCAATAATACAGAAACAGACGGGTTTACTTTAGTTACTTCGAAGAAAAAGAAAGCAAAAAGCAATGCCAGGAAATCAGTTACAGCTATAAACAGGGTTAGGTCTGGAGTTTTATCCGAACCTAATGTCAACAGGATCTAATCTAATGCTTTTAGCATTTATACCCACTTTTATTAAATGGTTAACAAACTTAAACTAGCTACTTTGAATGTCAAAGGGCTGAACAATTTGGATAAGGCACATCAAACACTTACATTGTTAAAATCATATTATTTAGACTTAATTATGCTCCAAGAAACTAACTTAGAGAATATTAATACAAGAAACTTTTTGTAGCAGCAATGGTGATACAGTTCATACTGGTCTTCCAAAACTGCAATCTTAGCAGGGAACAGAAACATTATTTTAACCAACCCAAAGAAAATATACAATGGTCGAGTAACAGAAGCAAACATTACCTACAAGCACCTTAAGTTCCAATTAATCAATGTATATGCACCTTCGAATATAGGAGAGAGAACAAGTTTTTTTAATAATTGGTTTCCAAGAACAGACGAGTGAGGTATTACTATCCTTGCTAGGAATTTTAAGACAAATCTTGATCCTCATGGGAATAGAATAAATCGATCACCTCTATCAAATGATCCTACAAGGAAACTGTTTTCAGATCTAACAGCAGAATATATTGACACTGCATTAGCCACAGCTTGCACAAAGCCTTTTATAACATATCACCAAAACATAAGAGGTGGCCACATGATGGCTACAAGGTTGGATTACATCTTTATTGATGCGAACCATGGGCATTACGTTAAGAGAGTTGCTACCCAGTTTGGCAATTCAGACCATTTGCTAGTGGAATATGAATTGCACTTAGCTCCAGAAACCCCAAAGGCCAAACAATGGAGGTTCGACAAAAAAAGCTGGCTGAACCAACTTCTTAGAGTGGAGGTAATCGAAGAAGTCCAGAGCATCACAAACTTTTCAAGGTGGGACCTTCACAAGTGTAGGATTCAATCCATAATTAGAGCTTTTAGACCACAACCCTCACCAGAAAAAAGAATTCAAAAGTTACAAAAAAAACTGATTAAAATAAATAACGAAGCTTCTGGAAGAGAAAAATCTGACCATTCATTAGAAATGAGTGAGCATATTAATGCTCAGCTGCAAGAAGAGCTTCAAGCTCTTTCGGATAAATGGCAAACGAGATCTAATGCAAAATGGGTTGAAGAGGGAGAAAAATACACCAAATTTTTCTTCTCACTTTACAAAACCAGAAATAGTACCTCTGCAAATGACAAAATTCAGATACCAGGATATAATCAAGCAAATAGCCCTGCTAACAAACTGCAATACATGAAAAATATCTATCAAGACATATTAAAGCAGAAAATAATGATTCTTCAGTAGCAAAATTCTTCATCCAAGGTTTGCCGCAGCTTTCACCGCTCCAGAACCAAAGGCTAGTAGGTCCTATCTCCGAAGAGGAAGTTAGTGATATCATAAACCAACTCCCAAATAATAAATCTCCTGGATCAGATGGTCTCACATATGAATTTTATAAAGGAATTAAAGAGGAAATAGTCCCTATACTTACAGGTCTCTTTTAATTATCAGTTGGGAAATGGCTTAGTACCTAGATCATGAACCAAGAGTATGATTACCCTGATTCCAAAAAAGTCAGACAATCTTGAAAATATAGACAACTGACGACCAATATTTCTTACAAATTGTGATGTTAAAATTTTTATGAAGATCCTGGCCAATAGGATTAATACAATTTGTGAATCGATTATTGGACCATCGCAACAGGTATTTATAAAAGGAAGATCAATCACAGATGCTGCATTAGACATTATTACTACAATAAGGAATCAAGTAGATCAATCAGCTAGCCACTAGTTGTTGCTGCTTGATCAGCAAAAAGCCTTTGACCGAATAAGTTATGACTTTATCCTGCTGGTACTTGAGAGAATGGGATTTGATACCATGTTCATTAATATTATTAAAAACCTTTTTAAGCTCCAGACAGCACATATTGCAGATTCCAACCTCATTTCGGAGCCTATAAGAGTAGAAAGAGGGGTTCGACAAGGGGACCCACTTTCACCTCTTCTGTATATTTTAGCATTAAATCCACTCATCCTTAAAATTCAAGAAGAACTAAATGGGATAAAGACAGCAGGACAATCCTTTAAAGTTATAGCATATGCTGATGACTTGACAGTAGGAATTGGATCCCCATTAGACTGGGAAAAGCTTGTGGTACTTCTTCAAAAATATGAACTAGCCTCTAACGCAAAGATCAATAAAAAAAAATCAATTTTAGTACTACTTACCAACATGGCCAAAGCAACAATTTTACTAGACCAAAATCTTTTCAAAGTAGCTGAGGATGGTGCCTCGCTCAGGATTTTGGGCTATAAGACTGACTCTAGAGGCTCTCCTAAAATTAATTGTGGAAAAACTTAACCCAAAACATCAAACAAAAAATTGATAAAATCTCCGGTAGAAATTTGTCATTTAAAAGGAAAATTCTACTTACAAAGGCCCTTCTTATTTCTAAAATCTGGTATTTAGCATACTTGCTCCTACCTAAAAGAAAACAACTCGACAAAATTAATATTCTGATCTCCAATTGGATTAAGAACAAATCCAAGCTACTTCCACGTTACTCAGCTTTTTAGCTGGATTACAACAGGGGAGGGTTAAATGCCCCTGTTCTTAAAGATACACTTGATGCTAGGCTTTGTTCAATTTGGATAAAGCTTTTGACAGCTAATAGCTTTTGGGCCAAAGTCGAACGGACATTAATTTCACAAAGAATACAGGATAAAAGGGAAATCTCGATAGTAACAGCTTTAACAACACTTCCGATAAGGCTTAAAGGGTGGCCGGAGGCTTGGCAACTTTACTTAACAGCCTGGAAACAACTTAAGGGCACAATAGAATCTTCTAATAACTGGCCATGGGAAATTATACAATTAAAGCTATATGGTCAACTAGAGGATCAATTCATGGTCAAGAAAGCAACCGAATTTCTAAGACAGTACTCGATCAAGCCTACAGCAGCACAAACTCTAATAGCCTTACAAGACAATCCTTTAACCACTATGGTTGGATGTAAAGTAAGGAAATATTGAATAAAAGGAAGAGATCTTTACTGCTCAGAATATACAAAATAGTGGAAAAAGAAGAGCAGCAATATGGCTGCATATTAATATTGTGTACGAGATATGGTATTGGTACACACAAGCTCGGTGGGGAAATAGCAATATGAGAGAAAAAGTGGTGAAAAGGGTAGCCAAAGCTAGGCTTAAGAAAAGTCTTACGGTCTTAAACAAGACCCGTAATAGCAAAGCAAAAGAAAAGTTAACTCAGTTTTTAAATATAGATATATAATTCTTTCCTAATTGTAAATAGTTAGTTTTTATATGTATTTATAGTTTGAATAAAGTACACCATTTCGCGTTTTAAAAAAATAAAAAAAAATAAAAAATACCATGTAGATCATATGAAAAATGATCTACGTTCACCCTACCCTTAATGTTGACTACCGGTAAGTGTTTTAGTAGTAGTGAAATACTTCAAGTTTTTGTAATTATAATAAATAGTAATTTGGTATTAAGCCCTCTTTAGATAATATCACCAATCATTTTAGTACTATTATAATAGCTAATAATTTCTTATCATAGATGTCATAATTATAGGATGTTAATGGAATAAAGTATTCTAGAGTAACTGTGGAGTATAACCCACTTCATACCGGTGTGGTCTAAATGTGACTCACCTCAGATTATTAATAGGAGTAATTGCTCTAGAGTAATACTACTAATGCAAAATGGATTATACTCCAGAGTATTATTATATATATTTTTTACCATATTTCACCAAAAAAGGTAGTATATTTTCAGGAAAATATAGTACTATAAACTCCAGAGTATTACATAGTGCTTAGCACATAGTACTTTGGGTTAGAGGTTGAACCCGTGAACCCCTTATCCGGATATCTGCGCAGTTAACCATATATCCAGATATCATAAATGCTCTACGGATAGTAACTATTATCCGTCAATTTTAAACAGATAACCTAAGGGTGTCCACTCGTATGCACAGGTATCTGTGATATCCGTATCTGTATAACCAATCAGTATTAGAGGTCTGACTTGGTCAAAAAATAAGTATTTGAATATTCATTTGTTCAATATTTTATTATTCAAATATTCGTTCAAAAATTTTGAACGATATTCGAATATTCACTGAATATTCATTGAATATTAAATATATTTCAATTTTAAAAAATTATATAACTATCTCACTTAAATTAGCCAATAAAATTGCAAATAAATTATTAAAAAATAAAATAAAATTATAAAATCATATATATATATATATATATTCAATGAATATTCAATGAATATATTCGGTGAAATTTTAAATATTCGAATATTCATTTAGTGAAAAATTATATATCTGAATATTGAATATTCAGTGAATATTCAGTGAATATTATTCATCGAGCCAGACCTCTAGCTCCGCGAGTACACTTTATTATACAACTACACAATTATACTATACTCTATCATTAGAGTTACAACTATATACACAATAACACTTTACACTCAACACAACCCAAATACTAGACATCTTTACACTTCTACAAAATACTACAAAAATTTACTCAAAAGTGGGCGTTCTAGCTTACCCCCATCAAACCAAACAATTACATTCATCGTTTACAAAAATAGAATGATCTACAGTCATACCTCCATACAATTACCTCATATAGTCACAAACTCTATATAGTCACAAGATTTTGTGCGGTCATTTTTTTTAATATTAAAAATACCTTTATATAATCACAATAATAGTGTAATCACTATCACATTTTTTTAGAGATTTTTTAAATTGATTATTAAAAAAAATACCTCTTCATAATCACAATTTTTTTATTGGTTATAAATACATAATTGTAGTTGGCTAGTTAAAAATACATACCTTGGTCCAAAAACTTAAAAACGTCTGAGGATCTGGTCCAAAGCTGCAGATTGGTCTGAGTCTAATATAATTATACATATTTATTGGTGCTAAACAAGTTTACTTAGTGCATTTTGTTAGGATTAATTAGTAAAATTTTATGAATCATAAGATTTTATAGAATTTTATTAATAAAATTCTATAAAATCCTATAATTTGTAAAGTTTTATTAATTGAGTCTAACAAAATGCACTAAGTAAACTTTTTCAGCACCTAAAAATGCATTAAAACGGCTGTTTTGTTTTTATTTTACTTGAAATTTGGAGAAAAGATGCATAAGTTTGGATTTTTGATCAAAAAATCAAATTTAAGCATCTTTTCTCCAAATTTCAAGTAAAATAAAAACAACCCTGCCGATTTAATGTATTTTTAGGTGCTGAACAAGTTTACTTAGTGTGTTTTGTTAGAATTAATTAATAAAAATTTGTGAATTTTAAGATTTTATAGAATTTTACTAATAAAATTCTATAAAATCTTATGATTCACAAAGTTTTATTAATTAATTCTAACAAAGTGCACTAAGTAAACTTGTTCAGCACCAAAAAATACATTAAATCGGCAGTGTAGTTTTTATTATACTTGAAATTTGGAGATAATATGTTAAAATTTGTCTTTTTTGATCAAAAATCCAAAATTATGCATCAAATCTCTAAATTTCAAGTAAAATAAAAACAAAACAGCTGTTTTAATACATTCTTAGGCACTAAACAAGTTTACTTAATGCATTTTGTTAGAATTAATTAATAAAAATTTGCAAATTATAAGATTTTATAATAAAATTCTATAAAATCTTATAATTCATAAAATTTTACTAATGTATTCTAACAAAATGCACTAAGTACCTCTTTAAGATCACATTAAATATATTTTTTATATTGTGTGATTGTAAAGAGGTAATTCTATTTAAGTACACCTCTATATAATCACCAAAAAATGCTAGCCAAATAGGGTGATTATACAGAGGTATGACTGTACATACTAACACAACAACAACATACGTCATCCAATCGATCCCACAACAAATCAACAAAACAATCTACAATACCAACACAACAAACAACACACATTAGGGGGCTTCCAGAAATTACGTAATATTTTTTTACTAATAAATTTCAAAATTTTACCCCACCCACCCACACCTGATACTCTATTAGCCAATCAAATTTTATATTTTTTAAAATTTATTCATATGTTTCAATTTATGAAATTGATAATAACTATTGTTGCTCTACTGGACCAATTTGAATGATTTACTACCAAAATGTTTATCTCATTGAGACGATTCTAACAAGCCCAAAATCGTTAAAATATAATCACAGGATCCCAAGATCATTCAACTTTAGTGTAACTTTAATAGTGATTTTTTAGAATTACTAAGTAAATTTCTTTAATATTAAATAACTTTTGATCCTCTAGCCCGTTTTGGATTATTTAACTACCAAAATGTTCATCTCAATGAGACGATTCTAACAAGCTCAAAATTGTTAAAATCTAATCACAGGGTCCTAAAATCGTTCAACTTTTGTGTAATTTTAATAGTGATTTTTTAGAATTACTAAGTAAATTTCTTTAATATTAATAACTTTTGATCCATTGGCCCATTTTGGATGATTTAACTGCCAAAATGTTTGTCTCAGTGAGACGATTCTAACAAGCTCAAAATTGCTAAATTCTAATTACAGAATTCCAAGATCAATAAAGATTTTTTTGTTTGTTTAACAATACAAATCTTTATCGATCTTGGAATCCTGTGATTAGAACTTAGCGATTTTGGGCTTGTTAGATCGTCTCACTGAGACGAACATTTTGGTAGTTAAATTATCCAAAACAGGCTGGTGGATCAAAAGTTATTCAATATTAAAGAAATCTACTTAGTGATTCTAAAAAATCAATATTAAAATTACACTAAAGTTGAATGATCTTGGGACCCTGTGATTAGATTTTAACAATTTTGAGCTTGTTAGAATCGTCTCAATGAGACGGACATTTTGGTAGTTAAATCATCTAAATTGGTTCAGTAGAACAATAGTTATGAATAATTTTATAATTTTATACTTTTGGCCAGAATTATAAAAATTTGACCAGAATATAATTATAACCTGATATTTTCAGGACTACACCCACCCACTAAAAAATCACGTAATTTCTGGAAGCCCCCTTAGGGCGCCTACTTTTATCACCTGATTTCAGTTTATTAGTAGCCCTTACCCCCCCTCCCCTAGATATGAAAATTATTATATATTATATATAATTTCCAAAATTTTTAACCCCTTCCTAGAAAATCAGGTGATAAAAGTAGGCTCCCTTACCAAATCGACTCTCAAAACACCTAATACAACCATGTGACTAATCCGACTATTCACCATCCATCTCGACTATACACCGAAACTTCCATACACCCTGTTACTATATTTCATACTCTTTACTCTAAATTCTCATCCAACTTATCTACGATCATTAAACTACACAACCTATATACTCTTTCTAACTTACCTACAAATACCAAAACATCCCAATTTAAAATATTCTTTCTCTCTGTGTTTTCTTTCGATATAATAGTATAAAATAGCTCTTTGTAATATAGACATAGAAAGTTTCACAGCATAAGCTTGGTCTTTGATTCTCTTTAGCTAAGGGCAGGCAATAGGTCTGTCATAATATTATTTACTTCTTTTTCATAGTCTAAGTGGTGGCAATTGCTGCTCTTAGCTAAGTATAGATCGTAGGTACAGTAGCCTAAGTCTTAGTTTAGTAAAATTTAATATACAACATATACTATGTATAGTATCAAATTATATTAATAATAATAAATAAACTGCGACAAGATCTCGCTTACAAAAAAAAAAAAA